>CAJNJA010014642.1:15346-30052 GCA_905231915.1 Symbiodinium necroappetens | reverse complement strand
GGGTTTTAGGGTTTACGGCTTAGGGTCTAGGGTTTAGGGCAGACACGGCTAGGTAGGGTTTAGGGTTGGGTTTAGGCTTGTGATGTCGAATCCGGGTTCAGGGTTTAGGTCGATCGCTTCGGATTGAAGGGCTTTCGGCACCGAAGCCCACCCTAAACCATAAACCCCAAACCCTTAACCCTAAATCCCAAACCCTTAACCCTAAACCCTAAACCCTAAGCCGTGTGTGTGGTTCGGGCTCATGGCCTCTTCGGCGAGGAAGCTGTGGGGCCTTCACTACCTGAGCCCCCAACCCTCAAGGCCTCTAATGGTTTTGGGTTTAGGGTTTAGGCTTGAGGGTTTAAATAAGGGTTTAGGGTTTAGACCCCCCCATTCCAGGCCAATGCTCTCATCCTTACGCTGCGCACGAGTTGAGCGTGAACACTTAGGGCTTAGGGCTTCGAAGCGTAGCTGCGCCCCAAAATTCCAAAGCCTGCAGCCCAGAACACCAAAAAAAGCCCCGAGACGCTCAATAAAGCCCTGTGAAGACCAACTATGAAACCTAAGCGCTTGTCAAAGCCTCGAGTGTAATTCTTGATGCCAAACCCTGAATCCTACAGCACGAAGTAACCTCATGACCCCGCTAGCAATTTCGGGTTTTTAGTGCTTTAGGGTTTAGGGGTTTAGGGTTTGGCCATATGGTTAGTTCTCTAAGTTAGGGTCCCGTTTAGAGTCCTTTTTATAGCGGGTGCCGTACTATATCGGGGACCTAAAAGGGGACCCTAATCTAGAGAACTACCCATATACTCAAAGCTCCTGGCAATAAGGGCCGGGCTTGGCAACCCACCAGGAAAGCAAAGACGATAGCACAGGTCAGGACCTGCACAAGAATCTAGGGCTTGGAACTCAGGTAACATGGGGACCTGAATAAGTAGAACAGGCTTCTGGGGTGTATTTTGGTGTAGGTATAATCAAGAACCCTACGGAATAAGAACTAGTTGTTCATTACTCCGGCGGTTGATGATATAAATCCTGCATTACCCAAAATAAGGAATGTACCATAATTCCCATGGTTTCGGCTCCCTAAGGTGATACAGGATCTATTTCATCAACAGTATTCTGGCCGTAGGATCCAAGTGTAGGCTTAGGGTTGTAGTAGGGTTCTGTAAGTCGGCTTTAAGGTTAGGTTCAAACGTCGGGTTCGCGCTTCCGCTTTCTGGGTTTTAGGGCTTAGGCCCTAAACCCTAAACCCTAAACCCCAAGCCTTAGGGTTTCTGGGCACAAAGCTTTGTCGGAGTCTTTTCCCGCTGATGGGGCTTTCAGATTGCAGGGCCTGTCGTGCGCAAGGCTGGGGTGCTACGGTTGATGATATAAATCCTGCATGACCCATAACAAGGAATATACCATAATTCCCATAGCTTAGGGTCCTTAAGGTGATGGAGGATTTAGATCATCAACAGTATGTTGGGTTAGGTTGATCCCTCAACCCTAAACCCTGCAGTGAACCCCAGAAAAGTAGAACACTAAGCTAGGATGATGAGTGCTGGGATTCCCTATGCTTTACCTTAGGGCTCTAAACCCTGGACCCTAAACTTTAAAACCCTAAACCCTAAACTTTTCAGGGCATCCGGATAGCTTCTGCTACAAACCGATAGAGAACTGGGGACTCGGCTCTGGGATTCAAGTGCTCACTTTTTCAGGCTCTCGCTGGCAGTTCCCGGGCGGACGGCGGATTGATGCAACTCGGAAGCATGGAGGATGAGGGTGAAGAAGTCATGATGGTGCTGTTGCTGCCTTTGATGATGATGATGATGATGATGATGATGATGTTGAGGCTGATGATGCTGTTGATGATGATGATGATGATGGTGATGATGATGACGATGATGATGATGGTAGTCCTGCCACCTCTGCTGTTTATGGATTTCGAGAGTCTCGGGTTGGGGATTTGGGACTCTGATATGCAGGATATCGAAACCGGTGTAGTAACCCTTGCAATGCACATTTCGAAAACCTAGTGCCCTTAACTTAACTCTTACAGCGCTTATAGTGATAGTTATACGTAAACCTGACCCGCATGGCGACCATTACTTATCGTCTCGTGCGGTAGCATTCTTGTCACTTGTAGCGCTTGTATGGCATATCAAAGCTCCGAACCCTCAACCCTAAACTTTAAACCATAAACCCTAACCCCTAAACTTCAACACCTAATCCCTAAACCCTAAACTTTAAACCCCAAACCCTTAGCCCTAAACCTAAACTTTAAATCCTAAACTTTAATACCCTTAACTCTAAACCCCAAACCTTAAACTTTACACCCCAAACCTCAGAGCCGGGCCCCAAAGGTGGCCCCGGCGATGAAGATGCTGAGGCCGCCGTAACTCGGAGGCGAAAGGCAACATTTTCGGCTTTAGGGTTTCGGGATTTGGGGGGTTTGGGGGGTTGTAGGGTTTAGGGTTTTGGGCTTAGGGGGTTTGGGGTTTCGGGTTTGGGGGTTTTGGGTTTAGGGTTAGGGCTTTGGGGTTTTAGGGTTTAGGGTTTTAGGCCTTAGGGTTTAGGGGTTTGGGGGGTTTGGGGTTTTAGGGGTTTGGGGGTTTAGGGTTTAAGGTTTAGGGTTTTAGGGGTTAGGGATTTGGGGGGTTTGGGGTTTCAGGGTTTAGCGTTTAGGGTTTTAGGGTTTAGGGTTTAGAGGTTTGGGTGTGTGGGGTTTAGGGTTTTGGGCTTCGGCTTTAGGGTTTCGGGATTTGGCATTTGGGGGTTTAGGGTTTAGGGCTTTAGGGTTCAGGCGTTTCGGGATTTGGGGGGGGTTTTGGGGTTTAGGGTTTAGGAATTTGGAGGTTTAGGGCCTGGGCCTGGGGCTTGAGAGGCTCATAGGGCTCAAAAGCGCGAATGCATGGGGAACAGGATAAGTGCTGCTTTGGTATGGGTGTAACATAGGAACCTGATTAAGTAACCCAGGTCTTCATTAGGGTTCTTAGTATGAATCCTAATATTTTGGGTGCTGTAGGGGCCAAGGTTCTCTTAGTCAGCTGCCTACATTATAGAGAAGCAGATGGGTAGTTCTCTAAACTACCTAGGGTCCCTTTTCTTGATCCTCAACATCGTGTGGCACTCTAGAAAAGGGCCCACTCGACCCGAGCAGAGTGTTGAGATATGCCATACCGTACTCTAACCATGTCAAAAGGGGGGTTTAGGGTTTTAGGGTTTAGGGCTTAGGGTTTAGGAAGTGATACGGCCAAGTTTAAGTAGTTCAGAGTCAGCACCATCATTAAAGTCCTATATAGATGGTGCTCGCTGATTCAGCATTGTGTGGGCCACTCTGAGGCACGTTCACCCCTGAACGCCTGACTTCGGGTTCACTTCTTGGCTTGCCTAAACCCTAAACCCTCAACCCTAAACCGTACTTGGCTTGCCCGAAGCCCTGATGCTCAAAACTCCGTCGGATCTGGGCCGCAGCGCTCTGATGGGGCCGCAGAGCTGGAGTGCGCCTGCACATGATGTGTGGGGGGGGCTTTAGAATGATCAAGCCTTATAATCTATATTGATTGGACCGTTGCTATGAGTGTATACACTTATAAGATAACTAAATAGAATATATATATATATGTATTTTTTTTTAGTATAAGGAACTCCATAGGGAACAACATTGTTGATTAGATGTTCGGGCTTCTATATTAGAGCCCATTGCAAGTTCTACATCCAAACCAAGGCCCTCGTCAGCCAGAATCCGGTTACCTCCAGCCGATCTCAAGCCTCTGGAGTACGTGCGGTCACCGTGGGCGCCTTTCAGTGGCAAGCAGGTGCCACACTCGGACGCAAAGCGGACCTGCTTCTTCTCGATCTCAGTATTGTCCTTGATGTTGTCCAGCAGCATCTCACGCACGTGCCGGAGCTTGGCTCCCCATGCTGTCTCGCAAGAAGCCCAGATCTCCCCGGACAATTTCCGGATGCTCACAAGGGCACACACGCCACCCGTATTGTCCGTGCGGTCGCTTGATTGCACCGTCAGGGTCACTACTCGCGAGAGGACCTCCCGGACTAATACATTGAAGCGTCTGTGGGACAGCAGCCACTCTCTGATCGGACCTGTCGAGCTTGGCTACGGCTTCAGGTTTACAGAGCCTGAAAGGCTTTAGAGCTTCGGGCAAAAAAGGGTGTACGGGTACGGCTTCGGGTTGGTAGGGTTTGGGTTCCCCTAAACCCTAAACCCGAAATCTTAAACCCTAAACTGTATACACCCCAAACCCTAAACCCTAAACACAAAACTCTACACACCCCAAACCCTAAACCCTAAACACAAAACCTACACACCCCAAACCCTAAACCCCAAACACAAAACCCCAAACCCTAAACCCTACACCCTAAACCCTAAACCTGTTGATGACTGTCGGGCTGGCCAGTAGAAACGCTGTTCGGATTATCGTAGTCAGAGGGCACCGCATGAGACGACATGAGCACTTACGACCCTAGTCACCGCATCGGTCCACACTTTTTCACGACTTGAGCCATGTTGTCACACGTCCACAGTTCTTTGTGCAATCAAGAGCTTCAAACCACATGTGCGATCGGAACTTTACACTCCTCCTCACCTGATGAGTCATCACAGCTCAGCCAGGTGTTACTTCAAACAAAGGACGATCGCGATCGCAGTATTGACACACCCTATATGCCCTTGCAGGATTTGCTGCGTTCCGCTGTCCATGACATGTTGCACTGAGGTGTATGCGATCCCCATGCGGAGTAATGAAATAGGGTCCTTCAAAGCCTCTCAAACGTTCTGGGCCAAACATCATCCCATCGGTCTGAGTCCCCTTGTTGACCCTTTCCACCGCTGAACTTGACATTCTCGTAGGCGTCGTAGTCATCATCGTCCTAGATCTCAAACTCCTGCTTGGTGAAGGTGCCCTCGCAGCCCTGGGAGGGGTACTAGTAGTCCTGGATGTAGGCCCAGTGGAACTCGCTGCTCCACCAAAGGGGCTTGTAGGCGCCGCTTGTCTCTGGATCTCCTCCTGAACCGCAGCCTGAGCTCGATTCCGAAGTCGTTCCAACTTCTTCTTCTTCTTTTGGCACCCCATCCATTGACCACGTATGAAACTTAGACACTTTTTGATCCCTTCCCAAACCGCCACTCCTGCAAGGATACACACCACAATCATGCCGTAGAACTCCACAGAGCCATCCAGCGGAAGATCATCCTTGGTGCCCTCAGCACCACGAATAAGCATCAAGCACAGTATGACAAATAGCAACACGCCACTCGTAGTAGTTGCCCTCAGTGCCCTCATAGCCAATCCCGTGGTTTCGGCCCCATAAGGAACAATGCCCCAAAGGCATATCAACTCCTTGAACTTTGGCAAATCAAACCCCTTTGTTCCGATGTCCGCCTTCTGCATCGCGCCTGGCACATGAGAAATCACCAAACGCTGTAAGGCAACCTCCTGCCTCAAAAACCTTGCCCTCACCCTTAGGTGACGGGTCTTCCACGTGCCAGGTGCTTCTGAAGCTAGGCCTTGCGCAGCAGAATTGTCGATCCTCAAATGCATAACCGGGTTCGCACAGAGTTCCGTAATCATAGCAGCCACTCCTAAACCAAGCTGAACAGCAGCTACTCCCTCGTACAACTCCGCCTCCGCAACCGACAAGGTAATTATTGGTTGTTTCGACGCTCGCCATGCTACAGGCATCCCGCCGACCTGTGCCATGATACATCCAAAGCTTCGGCCCCCACCTGGGGCAAAACTTGCGTCGCTGTATACAACCAGTAGAGGATCGTCCCCACTGGCCTGGTACAAGAGCCCGTAGTCAGCCGTCTTGGAGAGATACTGCATGACCCTTTTACTAATCTCCAGCGCCCGCAACGGTTTCCTCAAAGCCTTGGACGCCATACAAGCCACTGAATGAGCCAGCTCTGGACGGCTCCGCGTTGAAAGCCATAGGGCCTCCCCAGTAGCCTTTTGTGCCATCCTCACTGTAGCTTCTTCCGGCTCTGCGCTTTCATCCTCTGTGTCCTCATCTTGCAACCATTCTCTGCTGCACGGCACCGTGAGTGGCTTCCCAGGCTGCTCCTCCACACCATGCTGTCGTAGAAGATCACGTACGTAACCGGCCTGGGACATATGAATACCTCCTCCTTGCAGCCGTAGTTCAACACCCAAGAACCTCAAAGCACCATCAGATAGCATCTCCAATGCCGAACACTTCCACTCAGCAATAAGCCACTTGTAAATACACTTGATGATGCCCGTCATCGAGAGTACCAGGATATCGTCGACATAGATTAACATCAGCCCGGCCGTTTCCTCGGGCTGATCCTCATAGCAAACTCTCCAAAGGTTCTCGTCCGTGTCCAGGTTGCATAGGATTAGCACTTTTCCTTCATAGTCAATGCGTGCTGACTGAAGTCGGTCGTTACGAAACAAACTCCACAGCCTTGGTGCTTCCCGAAGTCCGTACAAGACCCTTTCTATCTTCCACGTTTCCCCAGGCCTTGCTGCTCCAGCTAGCACCACAATTGACGGTGGTAGTACTCCATACAACAGGTTTTCTGGCATGGGCGCCAGGGTGAAGGCGTTGGAAATGTCCGTGCACCCAGCTGTCCACTGACGTAGGATTGCATACGCGATGCTCACGCGCAGGGTATCGGCCGATGTGCCGCTTGCGTAGACATTGTCCTGGCCATGTGGCAAGAAGTTGCCACATACCACCACCCTGCACTTCCTTCGGAACCACTCGCCACTTGTAGCGTCCGACGGGGGTTTTGCTGTGAATACTGCCTTTCCAGGCAGCACCTTAAGCCCACATGCCTTGAGCTCCCGGGTCTGCTCTGGTGAAAGTGGTCTTATTGTCCCGCTGCTGATCAAGGCGTCTACTTCTTTGCAAATCGACGCCACCCACTTGTCAACATTCTTCCTGACCTCCTGCAACGAAACATTGTGAACTACCTCTAGGGGTGCTTGTAGTGCTTGAAGTAGCGGCTCGACCTCGTAGTTTTTCGCCTCGCCTGGAGAAACTTTTGCAATCCTCCGTAGGGCTTGCCCATCTAGCTCTTGAAGATCTCGCTCACATACTTCCCGCGCATACTCCAATCGTTGTAGGTATTCGTCGCATTCTGGTAATTCCTGCACCACATCTTCAACCTCCTCCTGTAGAACACAACGTAGAACTCTGGCTCGATTCTCAAGCTCCTCCTCAAGCTGGCTCTCCTCAGAATCGAAACTATACCATCCATCACCATCAGACTCTTCTTCTTCATCAGGGGAATCAGGAGGAACCTCAACGCCAGTGCCACTCAACGGAAAACCACAGCTGCCAAGGATCTTCTGTGATGGCAACATCAACTTTTCGACTCCCAAGGGTGTAAATCCAACCAATACCCAACGTTCCACCTCCGGCTTCATGTAGGCATGCTCGCCCTTGGGATCAAACGCGATAGCTTTCTGGTTGATGTTGAAAAGTGTTCCATCAGCAACCCGACCATCCGGCAACTCTTGTTGTAGATCACGTGCATAGCCACCTCCACGGCATTCTCGAACATCACCTCGCCTAGAAACCCACAATCCACCTGACTGCGTTCCACCAATCTCAACGGCATAGTTGAGGGACATAGGTCTGTTGCGTTGATCACGATGAGGAGGGATATCCGCAGCTCGGAAAACACCAACTGTAGTCCACGCACCCTCTTCCCCAAGATCCTCTTTCACCCTCTTCCTCAGAACTGCATTGAGGTATCTCATGAGCCACGGGCGCTTTCTTCCCTGAGCAGATACTCCACGGATACCACCATGAACGTAGGCGCCCAAAATCATGGATGTAGCTTCTGTACCAGGACCCTGCGTTCTCATCCTTCCATCTATGCAAAGTTCTTGTAGTACTTCGCCACATGCTGAAAGATCAAACATGCCCTTCTCATAGAACTCCTTTGCTTTCGCTTCCTGTCTTTCCAACACTGTCATCATCGACCATTCCTCCTCATCTAAAACACTAGCCCCTTCATCTTCTAGCCGAAGTGCTCGTAGTTCAGGTGGTTTGTGTTTTCCTCTTAGTCGATGATCGGGTTCGGGGAGGTCAATGATTGCACTGTCAGCCTCCTCGATACCGCCTTCTTCTCCACCCTCAACAGGATCTTGTAGTAGACGCCGAGGATCAACAACGCCTGCTCGAAGGTTCAAAGTTTCCGTCAATATCCCGGTGGGCCTCAGCACAATTGCTCCTCCCTTGATCGTATCTGATAAACCCAGATAGATCCCTTGCTCCCACCGGTCCGTCAGGTCATACTTCTTGTTGTTGCCGAACACCTTTCTTCGAATCATAACTGTAGTTCCAAATGGCAACAAAGGTGGTTTGCTTAACCCCAGCTTGTAGTAGATCTGACGGTTCGACGCATGCTGCATTGCCAAAGTCCAATACTTCACCGCCACATTTGCTTCAGCCAACAGAACCTTGGCCTTGGTCTTGAACCAACGAACACCGCGCTCAGCTGCACCATTTGTTTGAGGGACCAAGGACTCCGAACGGGTATGAAAGATATCCCGCTCGAGTAGCCACTTTCGCAAACCCTTTGAGGCAAACTCCGATCCTCTGTCCGAATGCAGTCTTGCCACCGGAAAACCAAGCAACTTAAGTCTCAAGACCGCCTCTTGCACAGCCAACATCACATCACCGCCACGCCGATTCCGAACTGGATACACCATATAAATCGTCTCCATCTCCACAGGCTTCGTAAGGTCGCCGATCAGTGCCTCCCAAGATTTCTCATCCTTTTCAAGAACATCCTCCTCCTCCGCGACCTCAGCCTGGGAGATCTTGAAGGTTGTAGCTCCAGTCCATCGCTTATCCAGGCTTCGGGCACCAGATTGGTAACCATGCCAGTCTGAAGCTTCCATTTCCGCACCACCACCAACGTACTTCACTTCAGTGACACGCGTAGGCTCCAATTTGGCCGGTGGTACCGGACAACCGTTTGCCTTCGTAGGGCGGAAGAGTTGTAACCTTGTAGCCACATGATGCCGAACAAGTATTCCTTCAGCCTCCCGAAACTCCCACCAATCCTCCTTCGCCTTGCCGATCTTCTCTCCGACACTTGGGCTGGTAGTAGATGAAGTAGAGGCTCTTGTGTCCAAGTCCGGCAACTCCTCTGCTGCACCATTTTTCTCTTCTTCAAGCCCCAACTCACACTCCTCAGGAAACTCGACATCCATATCCACCTCCAATTCCCCTATACCCCCAGCTTCCTCCCTGGCCTTTGCATCCAGGTCCCAGCCCACCAACTCCTCCTCCTTGATCGGCTGGTCCTCAGGCATCATCTTCAACTTTGGGAACTGGTAAGTGAACACCACCGCGTACTTTTCCCCTTTAGGTCCTGCAACCCGAACCGGTCCCAGAGTGTCCGCGCTCAGCACATAGCAGTCCCGATGCAAACATTTCCGGTGGGGCCGTCCTGTGGAATTGTGAATGCACTGCAAACAATCTGCACGATGTGGTAGATGATCGTTTGCCAGGTGTTTTTCCCAGGCCTTGCGGTCCGCCGCCTTGAGTGCTCTAACCATCCTTGTATACCACCCAGGCCTCTGCTTCCACCGCTTCATTCCTTGCACCAATACTCTCACCATCATTGGCGCCCAGGACGCCCAGCAAACACCCTTTGTCGGCCACTCGGTGCGCCGATCTTGAGCTCCACGCAGCTCCACCACATCCAAATTCGTTGCCATAGTCGTAGGCCTGCGTAAGCTGTGTCCAAAAGCTCCCTGGTCAAAGTGCATCACATCCAAGAAACTATGCGCTATCCACTGCCTGAACCACTTGTGCAGCCATATTGTAGAGCTCTCATCTTCCTCCGACTGCGACGATGCCCACAAACACATAGCCACACCATCGTCAGGTACATCGGCCGCCTCACACATAACCCGACGACCAACTTTGGCAACCTCATTGACCACCACCACTCTCAGGGCGTGCTCGAAAGTGTTGCCCTTTGGTACTGCAGCAAAAGTTCCAGCAATCCTTCCCGTAGCCGCCCCCCATAACATAAGCGTCATAATCCCTTTGTTGGTGTTCAACATATCCAGCTGCGTCCATCTCATAACATCTATGTCTAGCACCATCGTTCCATTGTTCTCAAACATCTTGAACATCTTATCGACATAGGACCGCTTCCCGCTGTAGAACCGTACAATCCAGTCCTTGTGCATCATCCTTTTCCGCATTCTTCGATTGAAGCCCAGGGCCATCATAAGATCCCAAGCCTCCTTCTCGGTGCGCGGGATGTCAGAGATGGTCCTTACAAGGTCCTCATTCATCACGTCGGTAGCCCATGGCATAGACGAAATTGCACAATAGCCGTCCTCAAACTTTCCAAACTCCACATACTTCTTGAGGTTCTTCTCCCAGGCAGGGTCCTTTTCAACCTTCATCGCTCGGACCAACACGCGCTTTGAGTCCTCCATGGCCTTTTCAAGCCGGGTAAGCTTCTCTTGCTCGATCTTGGCGATGAGGTCCAGTGCCAGAGCCTCATTGACCTCTGGACACCCCGAAGTCATCTTCAACACTTCTTCCCGCCCATCAGGAGCCCTCAAAACGCACTTCTTCTTGGACCAAATAAGCTCGTAGCCCAGGAGCCCGATGAGGTTCCCAACCGGTACTATCGTCTGAGGTCGTCTTCCGGAGCCCTGAGGTTCAGTAAGTAACGTGCCCGCCGTGTTCTGTCTCATTGTCGTAACACCATCCCCCGCAATCACCACATCGACCTCCGGAGCCTCTGCCCACTCATCTGGTCGGGCTTCACGCAGCGGGTGCGTAGCACCCGAGTCCACAAGTGCCAACCTGTTCTCAAAGCGTCTGATTGCCTTCTTCAACATTTTCATGGACGGGCCCTGAGACTGCTGAGCACCCTGCTTTTCCGTCATCATCTTCAGGATTTGCGTGGCATTCTTTAGGAAGTCGTCAATCTCCCCGGCACTCCCCCTTGATCCCGAAGCCGTCGACGCTGTTGGAAAACCCGCCTCCGTTGTAGACCCCGTAGTAGCCGCCGAGGTGGTACTCGATGATTGCTGGGCTTCACCTCCAGGAGCTGTACCATCATCTCGCTTTCCATCTAAGCCCTTGTTCGTTGAAGCCATAGTTGCTCTCACTTTCGGTCCTGCGGCCCCTTTTCCTTCTTCACCTTTGCGACCACCATCAGAACTCACCCTCAAAGGACACTGTCTCTTCATATGTCCCTTGGCACCGCAGCTTTTGCAACGCTCAGACTTCTCCTCCTTAGGGATGTTCGCCCAGTCGTGCACAAACTTGCAGTTGAGCCGCTGGCAGCCACTCTCCTGGGCGAAGAACTTACACGGCCTAGCTGAACCCGAGGCCGATGGAGATGAGCCCCCCTTTTGTGTACTTGTAGGTGAGGTGCCTGCATCAGTCACTGCATTAGCCGCCCTCACAGCGGCTGCAGCCGTAGGACCGCCCTTGCCCCTGCCACGATAGGCCAGCTGCTCAAACTCCGCAAGGAGATGGCCATGAAACCGAAGCACTGCCGTCTTGGTAGGAGCAGCATCCAGATCCAAGGAAAACCTCAGCATGTTCGTCCTGAAGAAGATCTCGTTGTTCTTCTCCATCAAAGGTTTCGTTGCCACGTCGAGCCCTTTCAACAGAATCGATGCGTCAGGAGGTTGGAGTCCTAGATCTTCTGCACGCTTTAGCCACCTGGCCCACTTGCGTAGTATCTCAACCAGGTCCATGGGGCTGCCACCAACACCCGGGCTCTCAAGTGCTTTTAACACTTGTTGTCTTTCAACCGAACTCCCTGGCCTGTATATAGTGAGGATACGACCAAGGATCGCCAAGGTCGTTGACAAACGGTTTGCCATGAGCTCCGACTTGATCGCCTCCGGGACCGCCTGCAACAGCATTGATGCTGCCCGCTTATCGACTCTGCCCCAACGCTCTTCTCTAACTCCCGGACGCGCGAAGTCTTCGGCCTTCAACTGAACCTTTCTGACTGTGGTTGCGGCGAGGTACTCCTTGTAGTAGTCATCTAGACTTCTCATCACATCAGCCCACCATCCTCCGGAACCATCAGTAAGGTCCCCCATGGGACCCGTCAACCCGTGCAACCAGTCCCCAACATTGATCGCCGCATACTCATCCGCCTCCGGCAACTTAGGCAATTCGCTGCCTGTGATACCGGGCCTGATTGCTTCAGGCTTATTGCTCTGGCGATCCAGCTGCAACGTCATCGCCTGATGCAACTGCGACATTCCTTTGAGGAGTGCTTCCATGGGCGACGCCACGAGTCCTTCATCAAGCTTCGGTCTGTCATTCTTCAAACCTGCTTCGTTCTCACCCGCCTGGTTCTTTATGCCATCTCCAATACCCAACGGGTTCCATGTAGACGGACCAGAGGCACTTGACGCATACTGCTGCTTAAAGGGACCAGAGGCACTTGACGCATACTGCATATTAACATAATGACCCCCACGACGGCTGTGTCCTGAAAGTCCTGCTGGATTGCTGTTGGGTACTCGAAATTCCCCACATTCACCGTCACTTTCCTGAAAACTCACTCTCCCCCGAGGCTCACCTCCACGCTCTGGAAGTCCCGAAAGATTGCCTCCAGGTACATGAACGCTCTTGCCCCTCAAGCCCTCAACCTCACGATGCAACACATCCTTCATCGACATGCCCTCAAGGTTGTACGAAGCCACTTCAGCTCCCTCACTGATCCCTCCGCCGTGTCCCATAAGTCCTGCAGGATTGCCCTCCAAGCCTCCATGTAGTCGACCCTCTTCACCAGGTCGCTGATCATCATGGCCTGGGCGTCCTGCAAGATTGCCGCTGGGTACCTTGGCAAGATCAGAAAGTCCAGCTTGACCCCCGGGTTCACGGCTGTGTCCTGAAAGTCCTGTTGGATTGCTGTTGGGTACTCGAGATTCCAGGACTGTGAGGCCTGGCGGGGCCCCAATATCGCCATGAACCATTTCACTGCGCGTAGCTGTTCCGACCTCACCAGTGCCCGACCTCGCTGAAGCCTTCAACATCTCCAGTTCCTATCTCAGGCGCTGATTCTCATCCACCAACCCACGCTGGCTAACCATTGCAGCCTCAACTTGCTTCCGTACTTCCAGCTCCAACTGCTCCCTGGAATACGACCCCGAAGTTTCCGAGCTCGCTCCACCCGCAGCAGTGACTGTAGCACCATACAGCTGAGGCGCCTGTCCTTCAAGTTCCCGTAGTCGTCGTAGCTGCCTGCCAGAAAACAAAGGTTCACCCTCGCCCTCCACAGACCTCGCCCTGTTCGGCGACCACGTAGTTTCCTCAACCACAGTCGTGGCCTCTCCAGTTGGCCTAGTATGTGCCGTAGCTCTCCGCTGCACGTACTCTCCCAACTTGCTAAACCATCTCATTGCTGCCGCACCCTGCTGCATGAAGCCCAGCCCCGTAGTTCAGGCAACATCGCTAGGTTGTGACCCATCCATAGGTGACGGAAAAGGTGACGGTGGAAACAACTGCGCAGCTGCACTAGCCCTCATCGGCATCGTCAAAGAAGAAGTACTTGCAGTAGCATGCGGCAGTAACAACCTATCACCAATTTCCCCCTGTGCAGGAGCAGTCGCAGCAGCTTGAGTCTGCTCACCAGCTCTTACGTCCCGACGAACATCTGCTTGTATAGACGAACCAGACTGTTCTGATCCCATCTGCATAGCTGTCCCAAGGTCTTGTTCAATCCCAGCATCGTTACTTGCAGTCTCTGCCCGACGAGCCTGGGGAGGAACACCGTTAGGAAGAACAGCTGCAGGCCTGGCATCCGCAGGAGCGCCCCTTGGGCTCATAACCTGTTGATGACTGTCGGGCTGGCCAGTAGAAACGCTGTTCGGATTATCGTAGTCAGAGGGCACCGCATGAGACGACATGAGCACTTACGACCCTAGTCACCGCATCGGTCCACACTTTTTCACGACTTGAGCCATGTTGTCACACGTCCACAGTTCTTTGTGCAATCAAGAGCTTCAAACCACATGTGTGATCGGAACTTTACAAAACCCTACACCCTAAACCCTAAACCCTGCACCCCAAACCCTAAACCCTACACCCCAAACCCCAAGCCCAAAACCCTCAACACGAAAGAGTGACGCAGACCGAGAGCAGGCTCGGGCCGAGATGCCTTAAGTCCTGCACCCTAAATCCTACTTGGAGGTTCATGGGGTAGTTATAAGTATGGGTTTAGGGTTTAGGGTTTAAGGTTTAGGGTTTATAGGGTTTATAGGGTTTATAAGGCTTGTAGGGTTTAGGGTTTAGGGTATGGTTATAAGTCCCTAATATGGGTTAACTATAGTTACCGTACTTATAACCCCACTTATAACTACCCATGAACCTCCAAGTAAGGGCTCAAGTCCAAACCCCACCTGGGGATCCGAAAACCTGCCCGTTTTAAGGCCGCTTTAAGGGTTTAGGGTTTAAGGTTGATTAGGGGGTTCTACCCTCTAATTAAGGGGTCAGAACCTGTTGTTTTGTGGGGTTTGGGGTCACAGGTATAGGTCCTACACCCTAACGCCCAAACCCTCCTTAATTCCTAAAGCCCGTGGCCTAAACCCTAAGTTGCCCTACATCCTTTTTGAAGACTTCCTCCAGGGGATCTAACATGGGTGATACTTCCCCTAACCATAACAATGTAATTCCTACTATGGAAGCCTTACTTTCTACCTAGCATATTGGTACTGAAGACCCTAAACCCCAAACCCTAAA
>CAJNJA010014642.1:2999-15276 GCA_905231915.1 Symbiodinium necroappetens | reverse complement strand
CCCTAAACCCTAAACCCTTTGGGTTCGAACTCACTTGAAAAGCGCCTCCAGCAGACTTCCGGGGTCTCGAAACGAACGAGACAAAGATGTTCCTGGGCTCTCGGAGGGTTTAGGGTTTAGGGTTTAGGGTTTACAGAGCTCTTTGCTTGGCTGCTAGAGGGCTTTTGTAGGGTTTGTCTATGCTGAAAAGGGCCTCATGAGGATGTTGCAAGGCCTTTTTGAGGCAGCTTTAAGCGTAGAAGCGTGCCAGAAGGGTCTTAGAATTGATGAAGTGTAAAGGCTATAAATGGGTCTATGAATCTCTGTAAGGGCTTTATAGGGATGCCTTGGGCTGTTGGCTTCAAGGGTTTGGGGTTGATCATTTATGCTCCGAAACTCTTGAATTCAATGTCCCTAGTTCGGGATCCCGATGCCTTTAAACCCTAAACCCTGACTCACAAACATAAATCCTCAGCTCCAAAAAAGAACCAGGGCGAAACAAAAAGTCATCCATCTTAAAATAACCATCCGCAGGTTTGGGGCGTTAGTTCTTGGGGTAATGGTGTAAGGCTTATAGGGTTTAAAGTGTAGCGTTTCGAGTTTGCACCTGGCGGTGCAAACCGAAATGAGGTCTACAAGCCTCACGGATGTTGAATATAAACCTTGCAAGGCAGAAGCGACCCATAGCTGTAAACATCGTTATGATGCATCAAAGCCGCAAAGCCGTTCTACAGACCTTTGAACCCTGTATAATGTATCACAAACCCTATGTAAAACCCTAAACCCTAAACATCCCTAAACCCTAAACCCGCCGTATATGACCAGGCGAGAGGCCGTTGCGCTCCACCTGGACGATTGTGCTCGAAACCTGGGTGGCCTCGCACATAAAGAAACTGTAATGCAGGGCCCTTAATAATTAGAATAGGGTTTTGGGCTCCTAAATAGCATAACTACAACACGGAACCCCAAGGCATAATAGTGGTAGTTATGTAGGTTTCTATATTACGCGCCCGGGTCTGGTGGTGCAGGTTCTTCGGAGACTTCACCCTTAAATACTTTAGAACTACCCTAAACCCTAAACCCTAGGGTTTTTTTTTTAAACAGTGCAATGGCCCTTTGTCTTCGCGGCGAAGGTCGGGGCTTGCCTTTTGCAAGCATGCACTAATCCAAAACCCCAGAGTAGGCTCTCAGCCTACCATCAGCGAAGACTTACATCCAGACATCTAGGGTTTAGGGTTATAGAAAGGGTATGTTTAGGGCCCGAGGCTTGAGGTCTCCGGGTTCGGGATGTCAGGGACTAACGCTCGGAGTTTGGGGCTCTGGGGCTTTTGGCTTGGTGTTTTGGCGTAGGGCCTTTCAAGCCACCCGGGTTTGGGGTTTAGGGTGGTTTGGGGTTTAGAGGATCTTACTAATAGAGACTTGTGGTCTTTCAGAATTGGTTAAACTCGAAGGCCACGTCTTGATCTACGCCACGAGCCCTAGACCCCAAACCCTTTGACAGAACTGAAATGTTGACCAGCGAGGCTGCAACTAAGGAGCAGCCAGCAAGTGGGAAAGAAGACGGTGCAGAGAGAGCACAAAGACACACCACTGAAACGCTTGAAGATATATATATATAATAAAAAACATATTATATATAAATATATATATATATAGAAATCTCTCTCTCTCTCTCTCTCTCCTATGGTACGACTGCTACGAGGCACAATCATAGAGTGTCCAGCGACCACGGCTGCAGACGGCACAATTGTGTTGGAGCAGCGCTCGAGTTACGTGGTGCAGAAACGCAGCTCGCAAGGAATTCTCGCCTGCGGCATTGTCGAACGAGCTCGCCGAAATCCCTAAACCCTAAGCCCCCAAACTCTAAACCCTAAAGCCCTAGACCCTATCACTCAAAACCCTTCAACCCCAAAACCCTGCACCCCGAACCCTGAACCCCCTATCTGGGAGGGTCATACCCTACCTTTTTTTCGGGTACCTAGTTTTATGGCTTGATATAGAGACAAACAGGTGCCACCCCCAACAAACGGGTACCACCCAAAGAAATGCCTAGGGTATGACCCTAGGACTTAAACCCTAAATCCTAAACCCTAAACCCAAACCCTTTAAAAGAGGGGTCCTAAACCCTAAATCCTAAACCCTAAACCCGAAATCCTAAACCCTAAACCCTAAATCCTAAATCCTAAGCCCTATAAGCCCTAAACCCTAAACCCTAAACCCGAAATCCTAAACCCTAGACTCTGGCATGGAACGCTTGGGATCAGACCAGGGCGCCAAAGAGCACCGGAGTCCTCGGGATCCCAGAGACGTAGAGGCTTCAGGGTTCAGGGTTCAGGGTTTAGGGATTATAGGGTTTAGGGATTTTAGGGACGAGCGTTTAGGGTTTAGGGATTAGGGTTTAGGGTTCAGAGTCCAGGGCTCAGGGTTCAGGGTTCAAGGTTTAGGGTTTAGGGTTCAGGGTTTAGGGTTCAGAGTTTGGGGTTTAGGGTTGAGGGTTTAGAGTCTAGGGCTCAGGGTTCGGTCTTTTTGGTGGGGCTTTAGAATCCGAACAGTTACCTTAGGGCAGCACCAAGAAACCCTCAGTGCTCTTACTGCTGCAACTAGTCCTCTACTTAGTCCTGTTATCATTCTCAGCTTCTGTGACTTCATAAACCCCAAAGTGTGTTCTCTTTCCGTTTTACAGGGGCTTATCTTATCCCAAAAAAGTTTAAAGTGCAGCCATTCAGCTACTAAGGGCATGCATATGGGGCTTAGGATTTCTGGCTTTGGGCACGTATCTTTTCGGCAATGATGATTCATCCCTTAGCTTAACCCTAAACCCTAAACCCCTAAACCCTAAACCCTAAAACCCCTAAACCCCTAAACCCCTAAACCCCTAAAACCCTAAACCCCTAACGCTTTGAGCTGCCGAGCCGCAGGCGCATGGGCATCGCTCACCGCTTCAGCCTACTTGGAGGTTCATGGGTAGTTAGAAGTAGAGTTCCTTTGAGGGTTCCTTTCAAGGGTTCTATGGCTTCAGCCTGTAGCATGCAGCAGGGGGAGTTTCAGTGGTCCGCTACATAGCGATGGTCTTGAGGTTTGGGCATATAGGGATCTGTGTCGAAGGATGTCGAAGGCCTTGAAGACATATCAGTTCCAGGGGCACGTCGCAGGATGCTTGCAACTCCGCTGTTGAGGCTGCAAGTAGCATGTCTGAGTTTATCAGCGCACGAACACCTTAAACGCTTGGCCCGAAACTCGCACATCCTTGAATCCGAAGACTTCGAGTGAACACCGGATGAACTCTTCATATGGAAGCATCCATAAAGCAATCACCTTCCACCTTGCCTAGAATCCTGAAAAAGGCTGGTCCTTCGAAGGCTAAACGGGGCCTGCATGCCGTTCCTTTGTATGGAAGCTCTTGAAAAACCAGCAATCTTCCATGGTGCCCAGATCGCAAAGGTGATAAACCCTCATCCCTCCACTCTAAACCCTAAACCCCAACCTCTAGACCTTAAACCCTAACCCCCCAACTCTAAACCCTAAACCCTAAGCCCCATACCCTAAACCTCCCACTACAATAGTCCCCTCAACTCAACGATACCCAGCCGCCTAGCCCGACACTTGCCGCCCCCCCCCCCGCCCTCGCCGGCCACCTGAAGAAACAATACCACAGTAGTACTAACAACGGGATGAAGGTACCAGCACTATAACAATCATCGTCACAATACAAGCACACCAACTATCATGGTACGAATGATGGTGACGATGGTGATGACAATGAAGATGGCGATGATGATGATGATGATGATGATGCCGACGACGATGACGATGGCGATGACGATGACGATGACGATGATGATGACGATGATTATGACGACGCTGAAGACGATTTCGACGACGACGATGAAGATAACATCAATAACATAAAGAAGTAATTTTAACGATAGCTACCCTGGCAATAATAGTACTCAAATATCCTACGAGTATCAGCTGCCGACTAGGGGCATGGAGACCTCAGCCACGTCTTTTCGGCCAAGGGATGGATTAGAACTTGAGCCTTCTCGGCTACGACGGTTTAGGGTTTAGGGTTTAGCTTTTAGTTAGGGTTTTTGTTATCTCGGGACTGTGGGCTTTCGAGCTTTCTAGAGCTTTAGGGCGTCAGTTTCATAGTTCAGGGTTTAGGGTTTAGGGCGTTTAGGGCTAGGGCTTGTGATCCCCCTTTAAGCCCGTTTAGGGTTTAGGGGTTGAGGGTTTTTGGTTTAGGACCCTAAACCCTAAACCCTAAACCCTGAGCTCTTTCAAGTGGGTTGTTGGCAAACTCTCTCGCTTGTCTGCCTTCGGCATGAGCTATCGAGCTCTGAATCTCTGATGTGAGCGGTTCGTCGAACAGGGTCTTCTCACCTTATAGAAGCCTTGATCATGGTGATCCTAGGGTTTAGGGTTTAGAGGGTGATCCTAGTATTCCCTAAACCCTAAACCCTAGGGTTTAGGGTTTAGGGGTGATCCTAGTATTCGGGCTGTTCTGGGATTGTGTTGAAACCATGACGTTTTCGCAACTAAACAAATACATACGGTAGCATGAAAATTCCGAAACTCGCTCCAAGGAAGCATTACCTGGCTAACTGGGGACCTGAAATTGGTTTTTCCCCTGTTTAAGGTTTAGGGTTTATAAGGTTTAGGGTTTAAGGTTCATAAACCCCTCCCCTTTGCAGTCATTAAGGCCCTGAAAGCAAGGGGGTGCATTTCTCGGGGGTCTACATTACGTTGTGAGGGCATGGGGGGGGGGAAAGCGTCGGCAGGACTAACGACGAAGGTTTAAGTTGCTAAAGTGGGGTTCAAGGGTCCTGGCATGTTAAACCCAGGTGTTGGAGACATTTCAAGCTTCTCCCCTACTTGGAGGTTCACGGGTAGTTATAAGTGGGGTTATAAGTAAGGTAACTATAGTTATAACCCATATTAGGGGACTTATAACCCCACTTATATCTACCCATGAACCTCCAAGTACAGCTCTCAAAGCACCGCTCAATGCAAAGCGGCCCTTTGAGGTTTGCCTTTATGATCTAAAGCAATCTAAGGCCTGAGCAGCGCTATGGCCACACCACCCTACCGAAACCCCAATACCCGAACCTCTAATTGTCCTGCAGAGCCTTGAACCTCCTCCAACCTGGAACCCTGAAAGAAACACCTTAAGGACGCCCGGAGGAGCCCACAAAATCCCTCGCAAAAGACGAGCCCCTCTGAGGAGGACACTGCTGAGATTCGTCGTGGCTCGGTGACGATGATCTGTGGGAGGGGCCTTAGTCCAGCTGGTTTGGGAATCAAGGTTCAAGTGTTTAAGGCATCGGGCTTGCAAGTAATGAGACCCCTTAGTACCCTAAACCGCAAACCCTAAACCCTTAAACCCCTAAACCCCTAAACCCCTATCCCTAAATCCTAAACCCCAAAACCCCTAAAGCCCTGAACCCCCAAATCCTAAACCCTAAACCCCCAAACCCCTAAACCCCTAAACCCTAACCCCTAAACCCCAAATCCTAAACCCCAAACCCCTAGAGCCTCTGCACTACCGAAGAGGGACCCCCGAAAATGCCTCTTGGAGCTCTTTGTACATGCGGTTTCAGATCTGCTGAGCGGTAGTGGCTTAGGGTTTGGGGTTTAGGGTTTAGGGCTTAGGGCTTAGGGCTTGGTGTTTGGGCGGATTGTTTGGGGTCTGTGCCTTTCGGCTACAGTGTGGCAACAACGCCCTGCAACCAAAAAACAATTAGCCCTAAACCGGTCCGAAAGACCACGCTGTGTGACTCCAAAGCGCCGCAGGAATTGATCAGACAAGTAAACCCTAAACCCTAAACCCTGAAAGTACGGTTGATGATATGAATCCTGCATGACCCATAATCAGGAATATACCATAATTGCCATAGTTTAGGGTCCTCAAGGTGATGCAGGATTTATATCATCAACAGTATGTTCTTCAACTATCAGTATCCAGAGAGCCCTGTTTGGAGTCTCTCTGTGTAGGTTTCACTGACAGGGAATGGCTGCCGGGACCCAGAGGTTTCCGTTTTTTGGGTGGCCTAAAACCAAAAAATAAACTCCTAAACTCCAAATCCCGGGTTAGGGTTTAGGGTTGAGGGTTGAGGGTTTAGGGGTTGAGGGTTTAAAGTTTAGGGTTGAGGGTTTAGGTCCCAAAGCCTCAACCCCAACCTGTTCCAAATGCTACATAGATGTTACCTAGATCCTTATAGTAAGCCCCAAAAAGTTGGAAACCGGATTAAGGACAAATAGTGCTGGGATTCCTTATACATTACTCTTAAGGATTGGGGTTATAGGGTTTCCAACTTTTGGGCTTCTACTGTAGATCCCACACAAGGAACCCTGGAAACGCAGCGGGGTTCCATGAGGATGATGATGCTCCAACTTTCTAGCTTCTTTAGGGTTTAGGGTTTAGGGTTTAGGGCTTAGGGCTTAGGGTTTAGGGTTTAGTGCTTCGGGTTTAGGGTTTGGGGTTTAGGGTTTAGTGCTTAGGGTTTAGGGTTTGGGGATTAGGGTTTAGTGTTTAGGGTTTGGAAATCTATCGTATCCTTGAATCACAAACACTGAAACTTCAAAACATCGGGTCGACGGAGCCTTAGGCTTCGACGCCTCGGGCGGCCCTTCGAGAGCATTCTCCAGCACATATTGCGGAACCTTTGCCAAGTCAGGTTCGGCTAGATGTTCTAGAGAAGCTTCTACCAAGTCTTTCCAGGGAAATCAGGTACGATAGGGACTCTATACGGGGCGTTTGTTTCAACATTTTATGTAGCAGTATGAATGGTTTTTACCTAGTTAAGGGGGTCATTGGGCTCCCTTTGCAAACTGTCGGGCTAGGAGGGAAAGTTTCTAAGTTCGGGCCTCTCGCAGATAGGCTTAACCCTAAACCCTAAACCCTAAAACCCTAAAGCCCTAAACCCGTTGCTCCAACGCCTTCAAAGGGCATCTCGAGATGTGCCTGACCTCCATGGGATCGGGTGAAGAGTTTGCAAACCCCAGTCCCTAAAACCCCAACCCCAACTCTACCCATAGGCTCCTAAGTAACGGTTTAAGGTTTAGGGTTTAGGGTTTAGGGAGTAGGTCCTTTTGTGGTTCATGTTTAGAATCCTATAAGGTAATCCCAAAAAGGAACTACTAGGGAGCCTATGGGTAAACCCAAACCTCTACATGCTAAACCTGAACATTGGAGCTTGTGGCGTCGCGTAGTCCAACCACTGAAAGCTCAACGTCGCCCTCAGCCACAGGAGCCGTAATCATTCGAATTGGGTTTGGGGCATAGCCTAGAAATAACTAGGAAGCCCTTTTGGGTTTTTGTGATGTAGGGTGTAGGAGTGTAGGGTGATACTTTGCACAACCCTTGGATTGATGATCTAACGAAATCAAGAATTATCGCTCAAGCACACCAGTCAAACCTTGATCCCCAAATCCATTTGCCAAGGCCCTTAGATGCACAGGACCACTACTCCCACCAAAGGCATGGCCATATGTACCCACTTCAACCCATGGGGCCATAGGGGGATGTTGCAGCCTCCCAAAAATGCGGTAGCCAACCTGAGACCCAAAACCCTAAACCGCAAACCCTAAGTCCAAACCAAACCGCCTGCGTCGTTTTGCCACTCCCTGTCGCACCGCTGACCACGACCTTTGGGACCGGTCTTGGGGCTGATCCGAAGAGTCCTATATAAGTATAGGGTTTAGGGTGTAGGGTTCAGGTTTAGGGTTTCGGAGGCTTTAAAAAAGCACCTCTATAGTAGACTGCCGGGTTTCTAACATGGAATTACCATTGTGGCTTATGGCTTGGGCAAGTATCGCCCAAGTATCCCCCATGCAGGTACTTCTGACCCTTTGGGGTAGGATAAGCCTACAGCCTAAAGAACCATTTAGGGTTTAGGGGTACAAAACCTTTGCGGCTTAGAGTTTCCGCGCAATCTTTGAAGGCTTCGCATGTAATGGCTTCAGATTCACCAGGCGTCGGGTTTAGATAACAAGGAACCCTGAGGAATAATGTTGGTGGGAGGTAGTAAACCCTAAATCCTAAACCCTAAAACCGTTAGGATCAGGGCGACCCTTGGGGACGACCCTCTCGATAAGGTCCCTTTAAAGAGGGCCATAAGTAGGGTTAAGAAGGGTCCCCCTTGAAAGGGGCTCCTTCATACTACCTAGGAATTACATGGCTTCGAGAGGGGAAGTCTCACAGAAACCCTTTTCCCCTATAAGCCCTACACCCCACTACACTTGGATGAGCCATCTTGGCAAAGAAAGTCCCTTCACAAGTCGCATGCACAAGACTTTAGCACAGAGGCCTAAAACCTTGGAGCCTCTTTCGCTGGCTCCTTTTCCTTAGAACCGCTGGCCTCTTCTCGTGGCCCAGCTTTGGCTTTCTTCGCGGGGGCCTCTTCTTTCACCACCCTTTCTTCCTTAGCCACTGGTTCCACTTCCCGCCTCTCGGGTTCAGCTTCGGCTTGACGCTTGTTTTGTTATTTTGCTGTCGGATCCTGCCAGACTGACCGACTGAAACTTCTCCTGCAGTCTCTGCAGCATGCCTTTGCGGTGTGAGCTCATGGCCGGCTACGTGGCTTGGATCCTTCATTTTGTGCGTCACATCGGTGGTCTCCCGCCAAGAAACAACTGGGCGCTGGAACCTGGGACCCCGGATGCCTAGCCCTCAGCCAGACCTTGTGATGAGTTGGCGCCGAAGTGGTCGAAGCTTTAGGGTTTAGGGTTTAGGGTTTAGGGTTTAGGGAGTGTTCATTGCAAAAGCAGAAGTAGCCGCAATGCAACAAGTGACAACAAGCGCAAAGGATCGCGGAAGGATTTGTGACGGTGCTCGCGCAACCCGGCAACACCCTGGCATGCATGAAGAAGTCCTGTACCCAACAGCAGAAATCCGAAAGTTGAGGGCTTCGGACTTGCTTTCAACTCACATCCAAGACGGTAACACCCTAAACACTAAACCCTAAACCCTAAACACTAAACCCTAAAACCCTAAAACCCTAAAACCCTAAAACCCTAACCCTTAAATCCTAAACCCTAAACCCTAAGGCCTAAAGCACTATTGACCCACTGGCCCGCGCCCGGAGCAAAAACCCCTCGAGATCCGAAATCCTGAGCCTCCAACTTCCAAACTCGACATTTTAGGGGTTAGGTTTAAGGGTTTTAGGGTTTAGTGTTTAGGTTTTAGTAATTTAGGAGGTTTAGGGCTTAGGGGGTTTAGGGTTCAGGGTTTAGGGCTTAGGAGGTTTAGGGTTTAGGGTTGAGGGGGTTTAGGGGGTTTAGGGGGTTGAGGGGGTTGAGGGTTTAGGGTTTAGGGTTATGTCCTACTCCTAGTCTTTATTTCGGTGGAAGCTTCAAGCCACGAGTGTGTTTGGGGGTCAGGTATCATGGTTTGAAACTCTCGGGAATGCTCCGTTTCCATCAGTTTCTTTGAACTGAGGTTAGCCATAAACCCTAGAACCTATAAACCCTAAAACCCTAAAATCCTAAACCCCAAGCCCTGAAACCCTAAAACCTTAAAACCCTAAAGCCCTAAACCCTAAACCTCTTATTTCTTGCTTCTCCAACGCCCAAGCCTTCAAGCTTTTGGGCTCTCACAGCTTAGCAAGAACATCTTCTGAAAGTGTCCTGAAAGTTTAGCTTTATTTAAACCCTAAACCCTAAAACCCTAAAACCCTAAACCCTAAAACCCTAAACCCTAAACCCCAAACTCAACCTCCTATTTTTAAGTGGTTTAGGGTTTAGAACTCATCAGAGCTGTGGGCTTATATAGGAGTAAGTCGGATTCCGGGCCACGGTACGGCTGATGATAGAAATCCTGCATTACCTTAAGGACCCCAAACTATGGGAATGATGGTCTATTCCTGATTACTGGGTATGGGTAATGCAGGATTTATACCAGCAACCGTCGGACCCCCCCTGTCTTTTAAAGAACACCAGATGAAACCTAAACCCTAAACCCTAAACCCCAAACCCTAAACCCCGAACCCTAAACCCTAAACCCTAATAAACCCCAAAACCCAAAACCCCCAACCCCCTAAACCCCAGCACCAGAAAATCAGAAACTGCCCACAATTGCTGAGACCCCCGGCGACTGGGCTTCTGGCCACCTCCGAGACTTCATGCGGACTGACTGTGGGGTTCGGCAAGAGCCCTTGTAATATAAGGGAATTAACAATAGAAGGGGTTTAGGGTTTAGGGTATAGGGTTTAGGGTTTATGGAAGTTTGGGGTTAGTGTAGGGCCTCAATAATAGAATAGGGTTTTGCGTGTATGATACTATAACAATATAGTACGGAA
This sequence comes from Symbiodinium necroappetens, assembly GCA_905231915.1. Classification (NCBI taxonomy): domain Eukaryota; class Dinophyceae; order Suessiales; family Symbiodiniaceae; genus Symbiodinium; species Symbiodinium necroappetens. The sequence goes on along the minus strand of CAJNJA010014642.1, from coordinate 4,999 downwards.
CCCCACAATAGTGTTGGTTATTTTTTGCTCCTATAGTACAAAGGGCCAAGGGTGTTTGGGCCAGGGACCATTACAAATTTATAGACCCCAACGGGTCCAAGTGCCTAAAATATACTCTCCCAAATGGTAGCCTACATAGCTTGCGTAACTACTATCCTCAACTCTAAACCCAAGTCCCTTGTTTTTGGGTCTTTTGGGCCCGTAAAGGAACCCTTATAGAGCCCTTGCAGCCTTTTCGGTGCATGACACAGGGCGGCGAGCTCAGAACGCATGAAATAGAAGCCGGACAAGCCAGTCACAGCAGCCTTAGGGTTTTGGGTTTTGGGTTTATGGTTTGAGGGCTTTGGGGGTTTAGGGCTGTTAGGGTTTAGGGTTTATGGTTTTAGGGTTTTGGTGGTTTAGGGCTTAGGCCTTTTAGGGTTTAGGCTTTATGGGGTTTAAGGCTTTGGGATTTAGGGCTTAAGGGTTCAGGGTCTAGCTGGACAGTGCAACCAGGAAAAAACCGACAGTTGCGCCTGTGTACACCGTACAGGACGCAACAACATTCCAACGCACATACATGAACTTGAAGTTACGCATACCAGGAGATAGCAAGGCAAGCATGCATACATACAGGCATATCAATCAGCCAGTCAATCCAACCCATCGCCCAAATCCATCAGCCACTCAATCAAACCCAAATCAACCCAATCCATCTCTGTCACATCAAATCACATCAGAACCAGCCAGCCAATCAACCAACCAACCAACCAATCAACCAACCAACAATCAATCAATCAACCAACCAACCAACCAATCAATCAATCAATCAGTGCATCCATCAGTCAACCAACCAATTAGGCAAGGGTTGTGTGTTCCAGGGCTCCAGCAAATAAACGTCGAACATTATAGCAGTCGGCTGCCTTGTTGCCATTGTATTGAGCCTTCCCGTGCTATACGGTTGAAGTACATGCGAAGAAAGTGTGTATGAGTAGCTATCTAAATCACGCTCCCTTTTCGAGTCCTTTCTATAAGGCTGCCATACTATTTTGGGGACCTACAAAAGGTTCCGAATTTAGAGAGCTACCCAAAAAGGGGCGAGCGCAATAGTTAGAATAGGGTTCCTTTAAAAGGTTCCTTAAAAGGGATACTATAACGGTTACTATAAGGGTTCTTCAATGTAGGTGGTCTTAATAGAAATCTGACAGGCAGCCAAGAAGAGGGGAAGTCGAAACATGTCTAAACTCTCAACTCGGAAGCGTACAACCCCGATAGAACCTGAGCTCTAAAACAGGGCTTCAGACTCCTTTATTAACCCGTAACCCTAAACCCTTAACCCTAAACCCTAGACCAATCCCAAAGCACCCTGAGACGCAGACAGAGCGGAGAAACTGCTCTCGGTACTCCGCCACCGGGAGGCGTTGGCGAACTTGCTGCAACCTCGACAGGACCGGAAAAGGCCTAGAATAGGGCTTCGGTGTTTACGGTATATCGTAGCATATAGCATAGCTGTATCAGGGCACATTGGCGAATTCTGTTGCTACTTGTGCAGGGCCTTCTAGTTATATGCTGCTTAGCATTTAGGGGTAATGAGTAATGGTTTCGGATGTGTTGGATGCAGAAAACTTCCCGAGCAACCTCATTGATTCATTGGCGTCGTGTCAAGCATCGTTGCTGCGATTTGCAAAGTTATCCTCAACCCTAAACCCTGGCCCTAAACCCTAAGACGACCGGCTGACTGGACTTGTTCCTTGCGAAGAGCCTTGACCCTAAGGCCTCATACCTGAACCCGAAACTCGACCGGACCAGGTTTTGGGTTTGGGATTCAAGGTTTGGGGTTTCAAGAGAGAGGTCCCAGGGTGATCCCGAGCACAAGGGCACAAGAGCACTGCAAGGGCACAGGGGCACAAGGGCACAAAGCCACAAGGGCACAAGCGCACAGGGGCACAAGGGCACGAGGGCACAACGGCACGAGGCCACGCGGGTCGGTCTCTTTCTTTCTCTCGCTCGCTCTCTCTCTC
>CAJNJA010014641.1:0-12109 GCA_905231915.1 Symbiodinium necroappetens | reverse complement strand
GTTGGGATTTTTGGTGAGGTTGAAGGTTGAGGTATAGGTTGCTATGGTTTTGGGTCTTCAGGTGGGTCTTTCCTATGGGTTCTTTCGGTGGGTTTAGGGTTGAGGTATAGGTTGTTATGGTTTGGGGTGCTAGGGGGGGGGTGCATGGTTAGAAAATGGAAATGGTCATTGCTAGCTAAAAAACCCTATAAACCCTAAACCCTAAAGAAGAGTTCCAATGCCCGCCAAGCCCAGGCTCGGCGACGAGTCGGGCCAAATCGTCATCTTCGATGACTCCGACTGGACCAAGTTCCCCTGCGCCTTTTTGGCTGCAGCAAGAGCACTGTATCGTATCCTACAACTATACCCCCAAACATCCCTAGAAGTGCCAACTCCTCAAGCCGTCAGAAAGTTTTGCTGGAGTTCCTCTCATCTCTCAGCTTGGCCGCTGCATCTCAGCACGAAGCCCCCACGTCTGGAAGTGTGCTGCCGAGGTTGGCGATGCCCTGAAAACACGGGGTGACAAGGAGGACGGCCTCAGAGCATTGGCCACTTCCTGTGCCGTAGGTAGGCTCGGAACATTGCGGGCTTGGGTTGGGACTTGGGGGGGGCCCAGTTCCCTCTGCTTCATTGACCTCAAAGAAGAGCTCCCCTACTGCCAGTGACTCGCACTCGACCATTACTGCGACCACCATCAGGATGCTCACAAGTACTGCTTTTTTTTTCAGCTATGCCTCAAGCCTCTACCATCTTAGCCAGGCTTGAAGCTGAGACCAGCCAAAGGCTGCTGGAAGCTTGAACCCTTGCAAACTGAAGCCAGAGGCTGCGACACGATGGCTTGGCTCAAATCTTCAGAAGCCGCTCTTATCCCGCACGGCCCCAGACAACTTCGACCCGCCATCCCCATTCTTTGGATCGCCAAGGGTCGAAACCCTAAACCCTAATCGCAAAAGCAAAGCTGAAAGCCTTTCCACCCCATGAGATGCTTTGAGAAAGGCTCCCCTGCTTAGTAGGGGCCTGAATACTTCGTGACAACCTAATATGTGCAAGAGAACCCGCATTATGTCCAAACCTCTAACTTCAACGCTCAAGACGTAGGGCATAGACCTCCCGCAAATGGCTTCTGCTTCGCAGCTGCCCGCCTGCTTGTCGAAGCGCTTTGATCGGAGCAGTTGAGCCTGGGTACAGGGTTTAGGTTTCTTTCTCGGGGCATGTCTTGCTGCTTCGGTCGTTTACTGGGTTTGCATACATGACATAAGTCACAGATCTCTTCGAACATCGAGTGACACCGTCGGCTCTGTCACCCCACGCATCTGCAGCCAAATGAGCGGCTTGCACTGCCATCGAAAGAACCTCACCTGTTGTGAGGCAACGCTCAATTTCGAAGCCCCAAGACCCAAAGCTGTTACAGGTGGTGCCGGCTACATTTAGAATAAAGCCTCGAACGAGATTATTACGGAGGCTCAAGATGTCTCACCTTGTGGAAATGATAGACTATAAGTGCCAACTCAAATGTGCCGGGGCGTGTCTTGCAGCGATGATGTCGCAAGAGTAGACCTCGAGCAGGGTCAAGATCCTAGTCTTTGACGATCCTTAGTGCCAACTGGGAAAAGAAGACACAGCGAGCGCCGAATCCCACGACGAGGCCGCGAACAAAAGGCATGCAAACCTAAAAGCATCCGAGAACCCGAGAATCCTCAGAACCCCCACAGACGCATCATCGAGCCCTTAGGCCCTCCTTGCAAAGCGCCAAAAGCCCTAAGCCCTAAACCGCAAACCCTAAACCCAAACCCTAAACCTTAAACCCAGCCCCGACAAAATGGACAGCCTCTGATCCTTCCGGGAGCACATCAATTCGTCTCCAGGCTTCCGTCCCCTCAGCTGGAGGCCGTGCACGAGGCAGGGAGTTGACGGCTCAGTTTCGAGGGATTCTCGGGTTCATAGGGGGGACGGTTCAGGGTTTAGGTTCAGGGTTTAGGGTTTAGGGTTCATAGGGTGGATGACCCGACTTTGTGGGTCCTGATGTTCAGGCTTGGAGCAGCAACCCATAACTCAAAGGCCCTGAGCCCTTCACAGCGAGATTCTAATGACCTGGACGACAACTTCGTAACCAACGCAGAACCCTCTGCATCTCATTATCGCGAGTCGCTATGATTCAAAGTCCGCAGCCTTTTTTTGACCCTTCCGCACTTCCTGAGTCGCAGGCATTGTTGGAGCTGCTCGGATATGGGCTGAGAGCCATGGCAGAAAGGGGTATGCACTTTAAAAGCTTTAGGGTGTGCGACCTCATTTTTCTTCTCGATAGCACTCACAGGCCGTGCCCGATTTCGGCCCATGTGGCCCATGTGGGTCTTTCTTCACAATTTAGGCTTCTGTTGTTGAGACAGACCCACAGAGACAGAGAGAGAGAGAGAGAGAGAGAGGGAGAGTGAGAGATGGACGGACAATCAGAACGAGAAGGAGAAAGGGACAGGCAGGGACATCCTTGGAATCCTGAACAGTGCAGAAGCTCCCGACACAGCAACCTTCCACCCGTCAGTGACCGAGGTGAAGTGACGGATGTTGACGAACTGGCCAAGCGCGTGAAGGCACTTCCAACAGCTCGTAGCCCGTCCATGGTGGAGTCTTGCGTGCCCAATATCCCATGTTGAGTCTTTGGCCCTGAGAATGCGCGCATGTTATGATGCAGGCCAAGCTACATGCTGCCGACAGCCGGCGGGCTGTTTCTGAGGCTTGGATTTGCAGCACTTGCGGCATTCAGCCCAGACCTGGCGCTAACACTGCAGAAACGCGCTGCAGACAGGCTTCAAGTAACATGCCCGCGAGACCCCCGGGCCCTTCAACTGGGTGCATTAGACTTCGGGGCTTCTTCCAGACGGGGTGTGTCCATTTGGCAATCCGAAACGTTAAGTTGTGCATGCCGCGATGCGGTCTAGATTACCTCCTGGCCTCCGCCAGGAGCATCCGTCGGAGTATGCCTCCATGTGCCGCTGGGCCTGGACGCCCAAGCGCTGGCACGAGAGCCGAGCAGCCACAGGCGTCTGATTTGGTTGGGGCAAAATGTTTCAGCATTCTGTGTTGCGGAGGTTTACACCGAAAAGTGGACAAGCCTTGTAACATCTTGTAACCCTAAACTCTAAGCCCTGAGCCCGAGACACAAAGCTCCCTAGCCCCAGTCCCTGAACCTCTTAAACCCATGTATTGTCTTGATCCCACGTGTCGGGCAAGTCGCCGAAGCCCTGGCAGGAGCGCCGGCTGGCGCTCCCAGCGCGGAACTAGGCACCGGGTCGTCGCCTCGGGGAGTCCTAGCGGGGAATATGGGGGTTTTTCAGTGTTTGGGAGTTGAGGGTTTCGAGCTTCAGGAGTCTTCTTGTCTTGGGCTTGCGAGCTTCACCTCCTTGCAGCAGGGAGGTTTGAGGCTTTCTCGCCGCAGCCCCTACACGACTTGAAGGTCCATGGGTAGTAGGTTTGTACGAGTACGTGGACCATAGCTAGAATGCTTGAAGTAGTGGAAGGATAGTTATCCCTGCAAAATGGCCGTGTTTGCCCTGCATCCTTCAAGTAGACGCCAACAGCCTGAACCCCAAAAACCCTAAATCACGATGATCCTGATGAGTGGAACCATTTTGGAACCCGTCAAAGCCCTGATAACGCCCTTGCAGTCCTTCTGGAGGGGAGGTGACCGACCTGCTGCCGCCCATCCTACGGAGGACGCAGGTCGGATCGAATCCTGGCAGACTTTGGGTCTTTTAGGGAATTGGGTATTGGGAGGTTTCAAGACGCAGTGAGGGGTTCTAGAGTCTACTAGAGGTCACGTGGCTATTGATTTAGTATGAGGGTGTGCAGGTTTAGGCCTTGAGGGTTTGGACTCTTCTTGGGAATTCAATCACAGAGCTCTCCGAAGCGAAAAAGGGCTCTGTTTGGAAATCCTTGCGTGCCAATTTTGTCCAGAGGCTTTAGTTGAATTTGATGTCCTCCACCTTCCGCTGCGCCTTCTGGTGCAAGGCCATCCGAAATTCGAAAAAGGTGCAAAGCTCTCCGAATCCCTACCCTAAACGTGACCCTCAACCTTGATACCCTAAACCCCGAAGCCCTCCACTTTGGCGCAGTTGGCCTTCGACAAACTGCTGGCGAGCTGCCGGCAACGCGTAGAGGCTCGAGCGAAGATCGATATGCGGGGCTCCGAAACTTTGATAGTTTGTTGCACACAATAGAATTATCCTATAAACTCCTAAACCATTCTGTGTACAGTTACCGGGAATTCTAAGCCAAAAGCCGTTGCGTTAAGCTGCGCCATACTCTTTTGGATGTGTGGGCTGTGGGCTCGTCTGTCAGGGGTGGCAGGCTTCTGAGTGACAACATGGCTCCTTGAAGTGGGCGACCCTCACTAGTAGAATCCCCTTTGTGGACCTTACAAATGAGGAACCCTGAAATGGACCCGCACTGGAAGGATTCCTAAACCACTTGCAATACGAGGCAATACGAGGGTGCTTGTCATCAGGGGACCCTGAGATGACTAAGAAAGAGACTACTTTCTTCCACAAGCGGGCAGGCTTTGCAGCAAGCGCCGGACAAGGCCGCAGCTTTGCCCGCACTTACAGAACAGAGCTTTTGAATGAAGGCATCGGTACTTCCGCTTCGGCCCCTGCCACGCCAACCACTCAACCCTAAGCCGCTAAACCCCAACATTCGTAAGTCCAAAGCCGGAAGGCCCTTAAAAGTTAAACCCCAAGCTTTACCCCCAGCTTTAACGAAGATCTGCCCAAAGATCCAAGGTGGCCCTGCAGCGCGCAGAGGCAAAGCTTGCCGGCCTCAGCGGGTGGTTTCCGGTGCTTCGCCTGAGACCGGGCCGGGTGGTCTTAAGGAGCTTAGACAACATATATAAGGGGCTGTACAGGGTGCTAATCTCAGCTACTGGTTGAGAGACCTTGGGGTTTAGCGGCTGATTTTCTAAACCAGAATTTCTACTTGTTCGATGCTGCTGAAATTGCCAGCGCCTGATTCAGAAGTGATGCGGTTCTGCTTGGCCCCATGCCTTCAGCGATGCTCGGACGCCTCAGGTCATGAAGGCCGCAGACGAAGAGATTCGCATTCTGGCCACTGCAGCTGGCGGCACACTGGCAGCGATAGCCAGGGATTTCTTGGGCCTCGGATTCTCGAATCGTTGAATTTTACGTTATCAAAGACTTGATTGAGTATTCTGGCTTTAGATTCGGATGGAGGTAGCCGACTCCCAGCATGCCTTACGAGAGGTTCTTCTACTCTACTTTACCATTACCAAGGTTTTCCATTTCGACTCCAGCTGCTGCTGATAGAGTCTTGGGCTTCTTCGGCACGTCCCATGAAGCCATGGAGGCGTGAAGACATCTTCTGGAGATGGGCTCGGAGTGCTCTTCGAGACGGCGGCGGCGGAGGCTCGATGGGCTTCATACGTGGTCTGAAGAATCGATGTTAGGGGTTTTTTGGGCGTGTCGGGTTCATGGGGCTTTCGGGCTTTCGGGCTTTAGAGCTTATGGTTTTAGGGTCTCGTGAAACTTCCCTTGACAGGGTTTCTGTGAGCTTAAAGGCTCGCTGAAGGCAGCCAGCCCAAGAGAGCTGACCATATACGCTCAGGTCCGGAGAGTTTTTCGTTCCACCTCGCAAGATAGAAGAAGGTGTGGGTGTCTCCCCAGCTTCGACCAACCCTGCCTCGTTCTTCTGCAAAGCTCAAGAGCCTAAGATCTGGGGCCCAAGTCCTAAGAGCCTAAACCCTGAACAAAAGAGCCTTGAAAGATGGCTTTCGCTAAACGCCATCCCAATCATATGCTTGCTGCCTTGAGCCCTGTATTTGCCGGTCCATCCGGTGGCCTGTGGTTGAGATTCCTATCAAGAAGAAACTAAGGTGCCTAGCGGCAACGCTGCAGCCCGACTGCCGAAGATTCCGATCGGGACCTTGCTTGTTTGACTTTAGTCGACCTCCGGTTTCCCAATCACCGTGCCGTTGGAGGAAGTGTGGTTTCGCTTGAGCTGATCCTGTTCAAGCTGTCTGATTCTTTTGCAGCGCCGCACGTGCAGCACATCTGCAAAAAAGCTGCATCAGGACCGGCAGGAAAGTGGAGGCTGTGTGGGAGATGCCTGCAAGTCTCATGGATTGGGTCTGACATCGGGAGACGCCCAAGCATCGTGCACCCAAAGCCATCACCGCTTCTCAAAAATCTTCACCGATGGCTCGTTGCACTCTGAAGGTGCTCATTTGCCCTGCCCCCTGGAGGTGCCATCGGCTCCGTCGAGGGCAAATCCTTCCCCGTCCCTGGTAACCCTGCACTTGGGAAAGGGAGGAGGCTGACCTGCACAACTAATGGGGGGTTGCTCCAAATGCTTCTACGGGTTTCGGGCTTCCGGCGGTTTTGGGTACTCAAGAACCAAATAGTGTGTGTGTGTGTGCGCGCCCATCATTTCGATTATGGGGGGCACTGGCCAGTCTGTTTGAAAAGAGCAGGGACAGGGAACAGGATCCGAGTCTTGAGAAGATCGGAGAGGGCCAGAGCTGGCTAAGCTCTTAGGGTTTAGGAGGTTTAGTCTAAAACTCAGGGCGTTTCGGGTTTAGGGTCGAAAACTCGAGACTAAGGTTGTGGGGAGTTTATAGCTTGCGACGTCATGCCGCTGTGGTAGATCCATCTGTTCATGAGGGCCGAGAGACTGCGATCTGGATGTTGCCGATGCTGCAGCGCCGTCATGTCTCGATGCGATGTTGGTTCGAAAGCCGAGAATGAACTTAAAGTCGTGCGGGCCCGCAAAACCCGCGGAGGGGGATGCATAGCTCGTGCGGCACAGCTCTGGCACGACCTTCTGCCTATCATTTCTGTGTTTGGATGACTCTGGGGTTGCAGGAACGTTGTCCATGTCTTCATACTGGAGATTGGGCCCGTGTGGTGCATGATGGATAGAGCTCTATCGACAGTTCAGGCCCGTGCATGCAGACATCGTGGCAAGGAATGTTTGCTACCTGCAACACGCTGGCTGTTGGCCTCACGAATGACACCGCCCAACTTGCACTTTCTCCACGTGCTTGTTTGCTTCCGGAGCCCCTAAAGCTACCTCAAACCTGGGCCCTCGATCCCTAAGACTCTAAATCCTGAACACCTGCTAGGTGAAACGGGTGTTGCAGCCTGGGAATCCTTCATGGCGGAGCACCGCTTGGACAAAGAGGCTTCGGTGACTGTCTCACGGATTGGGTTTGGGGGCTATAGGGCTTATTCTATTGCTCATGTGCCCACGGACCCTTAGGACAGGGGTCCTCGTGCCGGGACACAGGAAGATATTCCTTTTGCAAGAAGTATTATCTGTCTCGTCGTTATAAATGTGCGCTTTGGAACCATCAGAAGACACAGCGGGAAGTCTATTATATGATATCTGTGTTTATCAGTACTGCTAGTGCAGTTCGGAACGTTTCGCAAGGAAAGTCAGATGTATGACAGACACAATTCGTATCAATTCGTACTAGCCTCGCCTTCTCGTCCTTGTGCAACAGTGTATTCGACTCCATTCCCGTGTACTGAAGCTGCGACATACCGCCCCAACCCTCTTATGCTTCTTGCTAGGGCCCTGTAAACCTAAACCCTAAACCCTAAACTCTAACCCACCCCCCCCCCCCCCCCGCCGAAACCCTTCGTCTGCAAGACAAGGGCCGGCCATTGCATGGCGAAGTTTACGGCTGCAGCAACTTCCTCTTCGCGGAGGTGCCGTGGAGGGCGGGGGGACTCCCACTGGGGTCTAAGTAGGTCGTGGGGTCTTAGGGTTGGTGCTTCCAAGGTCGAGGGGTCAGGGTCCAAGTCACCAAGAGCAGAGCAAGCCACTGCGCAGCGCAAAATGCCCGACTTTGCTGCAATCCACACCAACGAGCATAGGCAACCAAGTGCACATCTTGGCTTTCCGGACATCAGACTCCTTCAGGCAGGTTACTACGGCGATTCACAGACTGTAATTAGCTCAAGCCAAAACCCTAAACTCATGGCAATTCCGTGGTCTTTGCACCCGGTGAGTCAGATCGAGTGGGTGAATATAGGTCTTAAGCCGGCGGGGGGAACCGGAAATCTCCCCCAAAGGCTTCCCCAAGACGGCAACATGTTGCCACACCTATGCCGGTAAGTTCGCATTCAGCCATGACCAGTTCATAGTCTCCATGCCATGTCACTTGCTACCTTGACACAACTAGCTTGGGCTTGAGTGTTTGAGGACTGAGCTATCCAAGTGTTGCCATGGCCTCGTCTTGCCGCGTGCCAGCGCGACTAGTTGTCTTCAGATGGCGAAACTGGAGTGGACCGTAGAACCTCATACTTATGCAGCGGGGCATACTGAGTCCCCTTTCCCTTGCACTCGGATCTCATGTTGCGAGGGCTGCACCGGGAAGTACGTGCCCCGGACCGTCTTTGCTGGCTACGAGGCGACTTTGCAAAGTTCATCCAGTCACACTAGACTCACTAGACCCGAAGCCGGACGAGGGAAAATGTGTTGGATCTCCTCCGCCCGGGAAATGAAGCTCTGGCAAACTACCTGCCCCGACAATCTGGATGCAGGGTGCAGAATGTCTTGTGCATATGGATCGGGATCTTCGATGTGTTTTCTCTTAGGAGGGTCGGTGTTGGCTTGCAGAGCTGAGGCTTCTTCTTTGGCTCTCAGAACTTCAGGTCCATGGCAGGTTCACGTGGTTCACGGTCATTTTGCGCAAGAGAGGGGTTTGAACATGTGTAGTATGTTGATGCCCAAGACAAAATCCAGATGCCACATGGTATACCATGGGCCGAATTCCTATAGACCCAATTCGCCAGCGCTGCTTGACCAGGTGAGCTCTGCGGCGGAGGCAGGGCAGGGGAATTCGCTTGATCCTTCTCTAAGAGGATTAGGGGTTTTGAGGTTCGGGCTAGGGGCTTAGAGTCAAAGCTTGAATTGAGGGCTTAGTGTTCAGGGTTGAGGGGCTTGGGAGCTTAGGCCACGCCACAGCACTTGCGGAAGGTCTCGGCCTTCAGAAGCAAGGGCATAGATCCCGTCAGAGGAGCTTGGCTGGTTTCATGGATCCGCTTTTGGTAGAGCCACCAGACTCAAGGTTTAGGGTCATCTCTTTTCGGGAAGAAGGTGAGACGCATGGAGGTTCTAAGTCGAAACCGTTCATACAAGCTCCAGCCGGTGCATCCAGGATCTATAGGGCTTACTAGTAAAGGTTTAGGTTTCGGGGTCAGGGTTTCTGGATTAGCGTGTAGGGTTCCACTTGTTTGACCACCGTTACCCATGAACCTCTGCAAGACAAGACAGGCGCTCGAATTGATTCCTGCCGAAGTCTGTGTGGCTACGCTCAAACCCGAAATCCCAGACCCTACACTCCAGAGCCTTAGATCCCAAAACTCTGAACCGAACTCCGAATTCCTAAGCCCTAAGCCGTCGTCAGGCAGCTTGCTTCGCACCCACCTGCATCTTCAGAGGCGTGGATCCACAACCTGGCGAGCCACGGCTGGCTAGAAGCTTGGAGGTTTCTCTTGAGGTTTTCTGCAGGGCTCAGGGAGCCGTGGGGTTTTGGGGCAGGAATTTTCCGTGCTCTGTTGCACTGAGGACTGGTACCATGGCAATGGCGACAGCAAGCTCGCCGACCAGGAGCCCTGTTCTCAATCTATTTCAGGGTTTCTTAAACTGACAGGTGCGCTCATATTTATAAAGAATCCGTCCATTAAGACTCTGATGATTTTCGCACTGGTACTTCCTTATATAGATTCTCACGCACTGTGGGGACAGTTGGTGTGGATGAAACGCTTGCCTGAAGTGTTTGAGATTGATTCGTGTAACAGCGACGTGGTTTGGCATTGACCCCGGGGTCTGCTGGACCCCTTTTTTCTCAAGGTGACAGGTGTCGGGGCTGCCTGCCTAAAGTTGATTCTGTCAATCCGCAGTGCTTGAGGTAGACCTCTTCGTCTAGTTACTGCCCTGTCTTCAAGGCTCTACTTGGTAGGTCTGTGAATCAGATTCGGGCCGCTTCTCGGATCCCCAGCAGAGTAGAGCACTCTGCGCATGAGGACCGCTCAAAACGATGCTAACTTTTGTTTGTGGAGCCTCTCAACAAGAACACCCGATAGATCTCTACACAACACAGATTGACACAGTGAGGTCTGTAGCACAAGGGATGGCTTGGAGCTACTTTGCACAGAGTCAACTTCTATCCCTCTCAGTGCTTTGGAGCTTCAGTCACAGTCCTAGGACTGTAGATGGCCCTTGGCCGTCTTGGGTACTGTGTTCTGCTGGTCCCGTGCCAAGGCTGCCCAGCGGTAGAATCAGCAAGAGCTACAAAACCTACCTTACACCCCTTGGAACTTTTGCTAAATGCTAGCTTAAAGAACCAGCCACTTGGCTCCTGCGCAGGTACTGGAGGGTCTCCGCCGGCAGCTGGAGCTTTGCGACTTCTGCGATGGAATGCTGGCCGGGACATGAATTGATAGTAGCAACAGTTCATTGAAGGTAAGGTTTAAGAGTTTAGGGTTTCGGGATTCTTGTGAGAGTGCATGTTGGGTGTAATGATGGTAGCAACCCTGCTTCAAAAAGCAGCTCGGACCGAATGTGTTTTGGCAAGCAAAACTCGATTCTGATCGATCAGGCCGCATATTTCGTGCATGCAGCAAGTGCCAAGGTAAGCAGCTATTGTACAACTGCTGACCCAGCACAGGTGACGCATGATGCCGGCGAAAACGTTTGCGAGAACGGCTTCTTGGTCTTCCTTCAATCCAGCGCAAAATCATGAGCAGCAGTAGTCAGCAATAGTGTTGCACATAGGGGGGTTCGGCAATATGAATCACTTTGCTTGCATTCGTTGCAGAAGGGCCGTCGGGGGGGTATTTTGGCTCGACGCTGCAGTGTCAGAGACAAACAGAGACAAACTAAAGCCTGCATTCGGACACAAGAGCTGCCAAGCATCGAGAGCCCGATTCCTTTAGTAGCCCTAAATTGCTCTGGAAGAACACCAACCGGTGGGGCCACCTTAGGCTTTGCAGCCCGAGTTCTCCAGACGCTGGCCTTGAACGACTTGAAGAAGAAGGCGTGAATACTACTGTTGCTAAAAAGAATAATCATAGACCTTACACTCGCTGAAGCCTCCAATCAAAGTCATTTCAGACATCCATGAACCCAAAACGCCATGCAAAACCGAAGCGAGCCATCGTACAAGCCCAGTTCGTTACTAAACCCTAAGTCCTAAATACCACTTGAGCCTTCAACCCCTGCACCCCCAAGCCCTACAAAGGCCGTACAATCCCAAGCTTGCGCGCGAGGTGAAGATGGCCTTCACTTGCGTACCGGATCCGACCGGCTTCGACGCTATGAGACGAATGCAGGGTCTGAATATCTAGATCTACATCATGTCCCCGCAGCTCTATCAAGCCGAATGCTCTGTATGTGGATCTCGGCAATGCGTAGCCCGAAAGTCGACGCTCGGGAGCGGAAATCTGGGGTGCCCCAAAGTCAACGCTCTGTACATGCAGCTCGGGGGTGGGAGGCACCGAATGTTTGCCGCCCCCCGAGTTGACACTCGACGCACAGGGCAGCCACATTGATCTCGTCGCCCCCGAGCTCCGGATGTGGAGCCGACAAAAGCGATTATTACGACACCAAATAGGGTCCATGGCTTGAGACTCTTACGCAATGTATGTAGGGCTTGGGCTAAGAGGTAGGATTTTCCATCATGCAAAGAGCCAATCCGGAAAATCTTATCCTAACATGGGGTTGACTCTGCAGAACGATAGGGGACACGTCCCCAAGATCAGTGTCCCTTCGCCAAGCAAGTAATTTTGACCGTGACTTATGTACATATACACACATACATACATAATATGTATATACAAATATATCTACGTGTGTATAAACAAACAGATACTATGTGCATATGTAAATACATATATGTATATACATATAGATGCATGTGCATACATATAAAGTTATAAAGCTACACATACATCTACGTATTCATACACAAGCACATACACATACATACCTACACACATACACATCCATCCATCCATCCATCCATCCATCCATCCATCCATCCATTCATCTGCATAAACACACACACATATATATATATGTATGTATGTATGTATGTATGTATGTATGTATGTAT
>CAJNJA010014640.1:0-12110 GCA_905231915.1 Symbiodinium necroappetens | reverse complement strand
TCATGTGCGTCCGCTTCCGGGCCTCACTAAAGTCTAAATCCTCACATCCGCCACTTGGCCCGACCAAACCAAAGGTCTGTTCTGAGTCTACTGTACTACCTTGGCCCTGGGTCCGAGGGCGGCCATAACGCGCGCATCTTGAGGGTTTGAGGGTTTAGGGTCATTTCACTTCCTGAATTCTCTATGAAGACCTGCCGACCGGCTTTCAAGGGTGACTGCGACCTCGGTACTGCACTCGGCTCCTTTCTATCACGGCTGTTACGGAAACCCCAGATCTGGAAGCACAAATTATTTCTGCTTCGCGAGCAGCTGTAAATCCATGGGACTCGACATGCTGTTCGAACTGGGCATGTAAGACTGCGCGCCCAAAGACTCCAACCTAAACTGTCCCATCTGAACAAAACAGAGCACACGAGACACGACAACAAGCATGGAAACGACAACCCGTCGGCCTCCACCCCGAAGCTCTGAAAAGATCCGGCCAAAATCTCAGCTTTCAGGGCTGGTGGCGAGTCCAATTTGAGTCTAAATCGAAGACCCCTAAACCACCCCTAAACCCCTGTCCAGCCTAAAGTGGCCTAAAGCCCTCAAGCCAAACCGTGAACCGCTTGTCGAACCTGCAAGTGCAGCCCGAAGAATGCCGGCATAACGGCCGTGGGATCGCTCCTCGGCTACCTGCCCGTCGGGCTTCGGCGATTTAGGGTCTGGGGAGGCAATCGCCGGTTGCTTTTGAACCCCTGGAAGCACGCAGAAGGGCTCCATAGACCTGAGATCTATTGGGCTCATGCTCAAAGGGTCAAAGACTGGGACCTCTGACAATGCTGACATCCGTATTAGAAAGCAACAAGAATCGGATACTGATATGCGCAAGGGAGCAGTGCGGCGCCGAACCCCCAACTGAAGGTTTGTTGAAGCTTTCAAGCTCTCAAACCTTCGAGTTCGAACGACCTCGCTCGGGATACCATTCCAACAGAATCCCCTGCACCCTTTCCTATGCATGGGTTTTGGCCCTTGCACATGTTTCCGCCCATGCAGAACAACGGGCAGAACTAGATTGCACTTCTGCTTCGTGGCGGTTGAGTCTTTTCGGAACTCGCATTCCAGTCCGGTGCAGAGTGAGCATGCACTGGCCTCACGTCGCACGACCGACTCAATCTGCTCTGTCGTGATGGCTTCTTTGGCCTTAGCATCGACAATCGCTAGGCAGCGAGCCCCAGCACGTGGACTGATATTGCAGACGCGACAGTCAGTGCCTTCACTAGCAGGTCGTGTAGCGGAATGGTTCACATCTAGAAGCAAGCCCGGGGCGTTCTTACGAATATGTTTGAATCCTTGGAGGGGTTGCAGCCTCGAGCTTGTTCGGACAACGAGAAACAAGAATAGGACAAACGCCTGAAACCCTTCAGAACCTCCAAATAGTCACCCGCATCATCGGGTGGGCGTGGTAGCCAGGGCAGTAGGCGTCTAGACCAGCACACATTGCAGTGCAGCACAGGGGTTCGCAGGCTTTGGGTTGCTTTCCAGGTTGTCTGATTGCGCTTCTACTCCAACCAAGTATGATGTTGCGGCTGCCGATGGATCTGCAGGCAGGGTCTCTTGCGGGTCTTTTGTAAACGTTCGTGCTTTCCAGGCAGGCACAAACCGCAGGGCGGCCCTGTCGTGACCAAACCATGAGTTAATTCTGGCAGGCTCTATGCTTTTAAGTCTGCAAGACTAGGGCTCGAAGCCAGCTCGTTGGCAAGCTCCTCCAGTTCAGCTGGAACACCGTTCGTGGCCGCTCTTTAAGTTAAAGGGGTGTGTGGGTGCGAACTCCGAGGTGCTACACTGTTTGCTCCCGCAATCAGTTAAAGCCTTCATGCACCTTGCCATTGCAATCTTGTCTTCTCGCCCCGCCTTTGCTTCGTCGTCGTTAAAGCTCTTGTTTCACACTAAATGCGTATCTCTAAATCCTTGACCACACGTGCAATCCAAGGATCCGTCGCGATGATCACCGGACGTGACGAGCTGGCCGTGCAGTGAATTCAGGACCGTTGTTTCGGCAGATAGATACCCCAGACATCAAGTGGGATAGTGGCGGGTATGGAATGCAGCCCGTACAGTGATCTATGATGAACACGAAGAATTATGTACCACATAAGATTGCATACGAGCATCAACTTCTATCAAAGGTAGGTCGTCTGCCCCGGTCTCAATCTCCAACATATGTTCACCCCAAAGCCTTCGACCGCAACCCTTGATGGTGAATGTTTACATATAGTTCCTAAGCCCCTAAGCTGTGCAAGTATAAGGCCGTCCGTATTTCCGGATTGTCAACCTCCAGAACAGAACCGGCAGAACAGCAGACCTGCCAAGCAGGCGAACGTCCACTTCAAATGCCCGGAAAAAGTTGACCTCGATCTTCATGGGAAAGCCTAGAACCTAGACTTGACTTAGGGCTTTGCGGGGGTTCGAGGTTATCATGTTGAGAACCTCGGGAGGCCGAGATCTCTAGCAGGGCGGTGCCTGGGGGGAGGAACTCCGCAAAGTTCCGGGAGCTTGCGGTCTGGTCCCGGTTTCGTGCCTCTGATGGACCCTGGACAGCCTGCCAGTGTGATTGGGTCGCAGGCCAGTGCGGAATGGGCTTTGGATAAGCGGTGCCCCTCTTTCCAAAATGTTTTAGAGCAGGGATAAAGACATGTGGGCTCGAATGCAGAGAAGAGGACCTTCGAGATGTAAAATGCTGACGGGTTAGGACGTCATCTCTACAGCCACCTTCCTCCGGAGCAAATTCCTCCTGCAGGGAGAAGAATCTCAAAAGAAAGCTTTGCAATCAAGCAGCCAGGTAGTCGCTTGGCTCCGCAGAAACTATGGCGGTCATGCTGCCACCGGGGCAAAGGGACGCGAAAGTGCTGCCAAGAAGTCGCAGCAGGGCCTGGTCGGCAAGGGGCTTAAGGTGAAGATCGGAGTAGGACGAGTTGAGGACTTCGGGAAGACGATTTAAATCATGGAGGATTTGGACTTCAGGCTTAGGGCTCCGGCCCTGCGGACTTGGATCGAGGAAGTGAGGAAAGCAAATCATGTCGGCGAAGGGAGTCCTTTGGAGCCTCAGGTGCTGCGCTCCAGGCTCTCTCAGCCAGCACCCCTGAACTCTGAATCCTGAAGGACACATACCTCAAACCCTTAGCTTAGGAGCCTGTACTTAGAGATCCAAGTGCCACCTTTTGGCTATCCTACGCTACAGTACCTGTTCGTTTCCTTATGACTTAAGTAAAGGGCTTTAGGTCAGAGGACTTAAAGCTTCAAGGGCTTTGGCTTCAAGGCCTCGGGTCTAATTAATCATAAGGTTAGGAGTCGGGGTTTCTCGTTCTCGGTTTCAGTGCGTGCTCCGACCTCGACGCAGCCAAGGGCGTCCCAGCGATATGCAGACAGCTGCATGACAAATCCGTTGGCAACCTCATGTTTGAGTGCAGCTCGGGTGCCTGTTAAAATCGCGAACAAGAGCTTGGGATTCTTCATCAGGAACCAAACCGGGAGAAACCGTTTCAGATGGTTCACTCCAAAAGGTTCCGAAAGGGAACACAACAGCACTCCCGACGGACCTAACTTCTTGAAGCATTGTCCGGCCTTCCATGCCCCCAGGTCTTGGGTTTTTGGGTGGGTTTTTTGGGAAACCCGCAGCCTTGCAAAGTCTCAACTGCAAACTTTTCGCTGCAAGTGCGGGTCCCCGTACTTGCGCAATCGGATATCTGCCTGCAGGAGGGCGTGAACACTATCGATCTATTATGGCGCTTGTAGTTTCTCGGCTGCGCCGGCGCACCCTCAGGGAAACCCTGCCCCGCCATGTACCCCTTTATTCCCACGACAAAACCAAGCGCCAGAACGCGCAAGACGAGATCACCCGGCAATTATCATCATTTTGGCCTAAGCCTATAAGGACAGGGTATAGGACCGGAAGACCGGAATTGCCGGCATCGCGTTTGTCCCAAAGATCCGCTCATGGAAGCAAAGCGGCCAGCTCTCCGGCATCCAGGATCAGGTCGTACTTCCCTGGCCCGGGCCGGGGCTGCCTCGGAAAAAATGCAGGGGCGTTTAGGTGCGGCAAGGTTGTGTAAATTTGCGTAAGGATGTCTATGCGATTTTGGGGTGCGTGGTAGACCCTGCAAATTTCGTAGCTCAACATGGTCTCGAAAGGACTTTCCATAGGGCACTCCTCTTGAACAGAGTCTTACAGGGCTTGGGACCCGAAGCTCCTGAAACCCTGAACCCTGACCATTCAAAGAAGCTTGCGTCGAGAGCGTGTTCTTCGAGGTTGAGGGTTCTGGTTCCTTTCAAGGGTTCTGTAATGGGTTTAGGAGTTTATAGGGTTGAGGGATACTCTGCAGCTGTTGGGGGGTGGCGGCCTTGGAACACATCCTGCTGTAGGCGCAGTCTTCGTGACCCGAACTTCCGTGAGAGCCCTTCGCCTTAAGCCCCTACAATGTCCTCAGGAAGCTAAACCTGAACAGACAAACATAGCTTGGGCGTCGCAGTCTTTCAGGCCCTACATCACCCGCAGGGTCTTGGGGCCTCCACTCGCAGGATCAGGCCCCCGTGCAAGCCCTGATTGTTACCCTGAACTTCTCTATTTCGAGCGGGGCCCACCTTTTCCACCTCCCTCGTCGCAGCACGAGAAAGCTGTAGGGAGGAGCCCTGCCTCGCGAGACAGGATCGGGGCTGAGTCACCAGCGTCCGAGCGTGGAACTATCACCCAACTAGTGCGGTGCAGAGTTACCTGTATAGTAGACTAGAAACGACTTACTAAGTCCGTTGAGCCGTTGAGCAACGATGGCTGTCTCTGGTTGATTGCTTTGGAGCTGAGGGCTTCGGGCTCCGTTTCAGGCCTCGGAATTGTGACTTTGGTGTTAAGGCATGTACAGTCGATTCCTTTAGGTGGGCCACCTCCGGACTGGCTGGAGGGGACGCGTCAAATCCGTAACACTGGGGTCCAAGTGCCCAACAGCCTGAAACCGCAGATGGCATTTGAAAGTGTAGCGTGTAGGGTCTTAAGGCTCGGAGCTTCGCGCCTTAAGTGACGGATGCAACAATCGAATGGACTTGTGCCTGGTTGCTGGGAAATAGTACATCACCCCGTTTTCAAGCAAGCGCAGCAAATATCATCGTCACAGACTCATAGATACTTGGATCCGGTCAAGCTACGAGTATCCCCTGAAGAAGTATGGAACTTGAAGTCGCCTTCTGCTTGAAACAGGGCACAGGTCTGGAAGGGGTCTGCCTTTTGACTCCGTGCTAGCTTTGGCGAATGGATCCCACGTCATACCACGTACACGTCCTCTGAATTACTTCTGCTCCCTACCCAAGATTAAACTCGAACGCACACTCATGTAATGACTAATGTTTGGACAAGCTCCTCTTGTCCGGCCCTGAGGGTCCCTAAACATCCAGCCCTATAACACGCAGGCAGACACCTATGTTTGGCTGAGAGGTCTCCAAAAACACCTCCAATCCCAGATCCTGAGCCTCAAAACTCCGGCATATTTCAAACTTTGGCAAAGAGTCGAATGAGTGCTGAATCCAGGTCCGACAGCGACCGGGCCGCCTGCCGATCTCTCAACTATGTCTATGACTATGACAGCTATTCAACGACAACGCGCTGATGATGCTGCTGCTGATGATGATGATGATTCATGATGATTCATGATGATCATGATGATCATGATGATGTTGACGATGATGATGATGATGATGAAGATGAAGATGAAGAAGAAGAAGAAGAAGGAGAAGAAGAAGAAAATGATGATGATAGTGACAGCGGTGCCAATGACCCTCCTCTTCTTCTGCTCTGCTCGTCCTTACACCGCGCGTTGACTACAGCACATCATGCTACACTATCTTCGTCCTCGTCCAGCATTTGCATCACGAGTGGGCAGCGCGCGCTCAAGTCTTCCTGGGAAACAAAGCCACAGATCCCAGCTGCCCGGCATGTTGGCAACCACTAGCTCAGCTTGGAGCAGGCGCAACAACAGAGTCATCAATCGCAGCCTTTCTCGTTTCTCACCAATTCTACACTCCGTATAAATCGCGGATCATGCTGCAAAGCTCAAACGAAATGCACACTGGGGGCTGGCAATTTCGGCTATTGGGTGACCGTATATGAGAGAGAGAGTGAGAGAGAGAGAGAGAGAGAGAGAGAGAGAGAGAGAGCGAGGCAGTGAGAGAGCGAGGGGGCTTCCGAGACTCTCCCCGTGTAGGCTTGAGGAGTTTAGGATCAAAGGCCGAAGAGCTGTTGGTTTGGGATCATAGCTCACGGTTCAGTTGTTCAGCGGTTCAACTCGCTACACCTAGACTCTCTGCATCCTTCGCGACGAAGCCTCTGGACCGAACAATCAGAGTTCCCTCAGAAAAGCCGGTCCCCTGAACATTCAACCCCAAAGCGACCTCCTGTGTACAGTTCACGAGCACCGACACTACACAGCCTTGAAACTTTGGCACCGAGACCATGACATCCTTAGCCCGAAAGTCAAAGCCCACAACAGACCCCACATTCAAATAAGCACATGTAGGAGTCTGGCATCAGAGTGTGAAGTGTACGGAAAACCAAAATCCGAAACCTTTCCGTGGGAGGAGGGGGTTCATGAGTGTAAACTCTATGTGTAGGCTTCAGAGCCGCCCAGAACCCTAAACTTCCCAAGAGTCAAGGATCCTGGCCCCGTATCGAAGCGGCATAGCGGTCCGGCCATCTTTGCCGACGTCTCCTTGAAAAGGGCTTCGGGCTCTGTTGAGCAAAATCAAGGCGTGCCTTCAGGATTCCCGGCAAGACCCTACTTTGCCTATACCTTTAGCCTTTTGCATTGACCTCCACATAAAGTCAAACTTTACACATTGCAAGCCGAAAAGCTGCTGCGCTGAGCTGACGAAGGCGACAACCATGGATCATCTCATGTCTGATTGTAGGCACGCCGCCGGTGTCAGAGCCCGCACTGTGCTTATAGGGTGTGGAGGCTTTAAGGTTGAAGTGCGAGGGTTAAGGACATCAGGCTCAAAGTTTATAGGGACTAAGCCTACGAGTCTATCCTAAGTTTGGATGCTAGCTTTCGGCATTGCGGTGTGAGGCGTCTGTCGAGGCTGAGCACACTACCAAGCCACTCCAAGCCCCTGGGTCTGATTTGGTCCACCGCGTCCAAAGGCGCTTCAACCTCCGCTCACCGAACCCTACACTTGCAGCCCTCAATGGGCCCAGAGCCTCAGAAACCTTTCAGTTTGGGGGCGCAGGGCTCAAAGTCTGCGGTTTTGGTCGTTGCTTTGGGAGTGTGGGGGGGGGGGGCATACACTCTGTAGATCCTGCAAATCCTGAACCGTACTTCGAAGTTACCTGTTACCTGAGTTGGATGAGCAAGGTGGTACTGCCCGCCCGCAAACAAGCGCTGTGGAGCGGCCCGAAACCATTCCAAAGGGTAGCATATCTGAGGGCTTACTAGCATAATACCTTGCAGGTAGCATGTACAGCACAGCCCGATCCTGAACACTGCTCGCGTTTCAAAGCAGCACCCCTTAGTGGCAATGTAGCTGGAACCGGTCGCATCATTGCTAAGCATCTTGATTGCTGCGAGAACACTTGCAACACAAGCCGAGAGTGAAGGTAGGACGCTTGTCAACTTCCAGCAGCAACCGCACTATCTCCTCATGCCCTTCGCCGGCAGCGACGCTGAGAGCCGTTGCGTCATCTGGCCCGCAGATTTTGTCTGCGTCAGCACGGGCACCTAAGAGCAAGCCTGCGATTCCTACATGACCACACATGGAAGCCAGCAAGAGAGGCGTCAGAACATGCAAACGTATGCTGTCTCTAGGCATTGTATGACGACAGCCGGGAAGTGAATGCGGCGCGGTCGCCACGAGCATTCTTGCAACTTCCATGTGGCCGTTCGACACTGCTGCAACAAGTGCTGGAGATACGTGCATGTCTGCTGACGGAGAGATCTTCCGATCTGGCATCTTCTCGCCATCAACACTGCCGAGCAACAGCAAACGCACAGTCTTAAGATGTCCGCCTTGGCATGCCGCGACCAAAGGCCTTGCGTCGTGCTCTAAGCAAAGAATCGACTCCGGACGGTGGGAGTTTGGATCTGCACGCGCCTCCAGTAAAAGCCTTGCAACCTCTGTGCTCTTCTCATTGGGGCCCTGGGCTGACTCATGTCTCGCGACGTGATCGTGTCCGTCGATTGTCGCAAGAAGTGGCGTCACCTCGGATCCGTAGAAGTATCCGATCGCCTCTGTGGATGCACCGGCCTCCAATAAGAGCCGTACAATTTCAAGATGCTCCCTGGCAGCTGCCAGAACAAGAGCAGGGCCCTGGTAGCCTCCACCGAGGGCATGGCCATCGTTGTCTGCACCGGCCTCCAACAGTATACGCACGACCTCCGTGTGGCCCCTGTCGGATGCCTTCCCAAGAGCTGTGTTGTTCCCAGGGTCGGCAAGCATGGGTCGAATGACACAGCGCCTGTTTGGATTTTGGGGTCGCATGAGAATCTCTTCCACAGAGGCCAGATGGCCAACACTCGCCGCAAGGATGAGCTCTTCCTCCTGCTCCTCAGAGACTCTGGCATATGGTAAAAACACCAACTGCAGGTCGGTTGGCAAATCCCTCGCAAAGGAATCATCATCCAGGCTGCGACCTTCGTGCACGAGTCGTTGCCTGAATCGGGAAACGTTGAACCGCTTATGAAGCTGTTGCTTTAAGGACCTCACATCGCCGGCAATATCAGCGGAAGTAACAATTTCCTCTCCTGAAACCGTCCAGATGTGCAGCGTGTCCGGGAGAACTGCAGCAGGCATGCAGAACTAACAACGTAGGTGGACGATGAGGGCTGAAGATGTCCCCGTCTTGCAGTTTCGGTGTCGCCGGATGTTTGCCGACGACTCTTGCCTACCGAATGCAATGCCCCAAAACTTGGGCGTCAAAGAACCACAGACAGCGGCGAGCAAAGGTAGTTAGTGAGCTCGAAATTCACTAGAACTGCGCACATGAGCAAAGTGCTTGTGCTTCCGCTTGCGACTAGTGACTAGAGGATGAGTGTCCCGAAAGCGTTGAACGCAGCAAGGTAGCACCATCCCACCCATCCTTTCATCCATCCATCCCGCCCATGCATCCATTCATCCATCCACTCCTGCATCGATGCATTCATCCATCCATCCTTGCCTCGGTTCATTCATTTCTTCATCCATCCATCCATCCATCCATCCATCCATCCCGTTTCATTCCATTCCATTCCGTTCCTTTCAGCTCCAACCCATTCCATCCACACGTTCATTCATCTGCCCACCCATCTATCCAACCCATTGGTGCAACATCGCGACTATACACCCTTCCTTACACGCTTCTAGAAATCCCGAAAATTCCCGAAAACCCTCCTTTACTCACCTTCCATAAACCCTTGCATAAATCCCAAACTTTAACCCCCTGTTAATCGCGAGCCCGAAGCTCTCACTCTCAGCTCAGCATGCCGTGCGAATTCCATAGAACACCTCGGTTCTCTTGCTCTGTCCCGCTTTCGGGTTTAGGTTCCTGATATTGAACTCCTTTCCCCAATGCGCGACCAGGCGGCTACCGGAAGGCCATCAGGTCAGGAGGACTTGATGCCGTTTGGCAACAAGATAGCTTACCACTCCCTCACGGTGATGCTGGCCTGGTGCATGCGATCATCGGCTAATTTTTTCTTCTGCCCTAACTTGTAAGCAGTGGCCAGCGCTGGATTTCTGCCCAACCCTAGCACATCACCTGTTGAGGTTTCTGATGTTGGGTTTTGGGTTGGGGTTTAGGCTTGGGGCCTAGGGCTTGGATTTCGGGTTAACTCCTTTTTCGAGTTCATTTATGAAGCCCGACAGGGACGCTTGCGCTTTCTATTCCTGTACCCTGAAACCGAGTTCGCGTCCACTGTCTAAGATGTATGCCAAACCTTATGCGAAGAACACGAATCGGACGTCTTCCATTACTATAAAAGCAGAATTCTATCAGGGACCTCCTTCACAAGAACCGTAGTTCAAAGGTAGCGCAGTGTCGGTTTGCAGGTTTGAGGATCAAGGGCACCGTGCTGCGCTGGCACACTCACTCAGCAGCACCTTCAGCGTCTGTGCCTGGCAGAGCCAGAGGTGTACTCCGGGTTCGTGCTTAATCTGAATCCTGTAATTCCAGGCTCCATGGAACAATCGTGACTGAGTCGAGAGCTCTGTGATGTAGTGACAAAATTGTGGCACTTCAGTAGGTAATGCAAGAGGGGGTAGCTCAAATTACTTGCGATCAGGAGCTGTGAAGGTGTCTTCCGGTCTAGGGCTTGTAGGGCTTATGGTCAAAGAAGGTCTGAGCTTGGAGTGCTCCAGCCGGTGAAGATGTTTTAGGCTTCCGTCCTTAAGTCTCGAACTTGGGCTTCAGCTGGAAGGTATGTTATTTCGAACTTATAGGCAGATTCCATTGTACTGGTGTAGATTTTCATGTTTGGCGGCTTTCAAGATTCTCTTGGGCTAACCGGGACCTTACCCCCACCAGGGTATAGGATTCTGTGATTCTCAATGCTATTGAGCCGTTAATCGGCGAAGCCTGTTCAAACCGCAGATCACAAGCTAAACGCCTCCAACAAGAGGGCCCTTGACACCCGAAGCCCTAAACCCTGATCCTCACAGTTGCGTGCGACCTCCCTGTAGGCGAGGTTGCATCCTGAACCCGGAGCCCCCACCCCACCAACCCCAACGCCCTAGAACCACCTGAATATGTGATTGAATGCACTGAGCGCCGATTCGAGACCCCGGCTCTTACAGTAAACCCGCCTGTTCTTGAAGGGCCTTCATATGTCATCCTTGTTAATGATCGTTGTCTTCAGTGAGGTGGGTCTTTATTCAGGGGATATCATATTATCACGGGTCTCTATTAGAGGGCTTTGTAGTCAGTGCTGAGGAAGAAGGGACAAGCCCAGGTCTGTACTTGTTGTGTGTTTGCAGGTTGGTTAGGTTCACAGTTCAGGGCCGGTGAGGATTGAAGTTTAGAGCGAATCCCACAAAATCAACTTGAATTTCTCCCCTTCGGTTCTAAACCGCAACACGCGGCGAAGATAAACCAACACGCGCCGCTGTTGCCATAAGCCCATGTCCAGCCCAGATCTGCCAAGCCTTTGTCGACCGGAGCAGTCGGAACTAATTCGGGGCCTTTGCATCTTGATGTTGGGCTCAGAAGAATGAGCGATTCAAGATCTGCTTGGTGAAATATGCATACCTACGCAACATGAAAAGGCAAATGGTTGTGTTTGTAAAACAAGCAATGCAAACACAGAAACATTGGCATACACACATACACACATACACACATACATACATACATACATACATACATACATACATAAATACATCCATACATCCATGCGGATATACACATATACACATAGACACACACACACACTTGTTTCTCTGGGCTCTCATCGGCCTGTGAGTGTCAGTTGGTGCATCTCCGATCTTGGGGTTTTGCTTCCTCTGACGCAAGGGTTCCATTATTTAAGCTTAAAGCTTTGAAGAAGTTTCGGGTCTTGACGTGCAGCGGGGATCGGTTTGAGCCTGTGGCTCGAAAAATGCTTTGGCGTGTCTCGATCCCGAGACCTGAGAAGTTATCCTACCATCACGATGGCGAATGTCGGAATGCCCCACCCTTGAGGCGTGCAGGACACGACTACAAGTTCAACGCTTTGATTGCAAAGCGTAGCTTAGGCATAATACAACCTCATGCCAAGACAGCTCTGGGAACGCGACATTTCGGCGCCTCCCATTGTGCGTGGCCAGAAAACCTCGGCCGGCGTGTGGCTTTATTCGTCAGATTCATTTCAGAATTGCGTGAAAACGAACTGCTCTGATGCAACTGATGTGTTCGTGGGTGCAGCACGGCCAAGTGAGCTCCAGGGTCTAGGGTCCATCGCTACTTAGGCTCTAGAGTCTAGAGTTTTGGGTTACTTAGAGTCTTAGGGTCTAAGAGTCTAGGACCAGAATCCTGCAAGCCCACTCCCGTCATGATGACCCAATCGAAGCCGAGCCGGGACCTTAACCTGTCAGACTCAACGCGACCAAGCCAGCCAAGCCTGAAGTTTCACAGGTCAGCCCTC
>CAJNJA010014639.1:0-12110 GCA_905231915.1 Symbiodinium necroappetens | reverse complement strand
TGCCTCAAATGGCTTGCGGATGAGGGTTTAGGGTTTAGGGGTTTAGGGGCTTAGGGTTCAGGGTTTAGGGTTTAGGGGTTTAGGGGTTTAGGGTTTAGGTTTTAGGGGTTTAGGGTTCAGGGGGTTTAGGGGGTTTAGGGTTTAGGGGTTGAGGGGTTTAGTGGTTTAGGGTTTAGGGTTTAGGGGTTTAGGGTTTAGGGGGTTTAGGGTTTAGGAGATTCCGCAAAAGTTATCGGTCCCCCCCCCACCCTTAGCATCAAAATGGCCCAAGACGCCAGATATAATAGGATCTTTAGGCGCAAAAGCCTGAAAATATGAGTCCTGTGAGGGTAAGGGCTAAGGGTCCATGTGTCCAAAAGGTAAAGACTTTGGCCCCAAAGTACCTAACCCTAAACCCTAAACCCTAAAACCCTAAACCCATATAGGGACTACTTTCAGGCCAAAGTCCTAGGTAGGATTAGGGAGACCCCTTTAAAGGGGACCCTTCTGAACCCTACTTGTAGCTCTCTTAAAGAGGACCTTATTGAGAGGGTCTATATCCTCCAGGGTCCCCCTAATCCTAACTCCCACAAAGTATATGCAAGTTGGGTACATGGAGCCCTTGGAGTCCCTTCATGCTCCAAAACGCTTGGGCAACTTCTGAGACCTCCATAATATGGAAGCTTAAATACTGACCTATGATAACTGGGGGGCTCCTTCGTATGATTATAGTATAATTACCCCAAAACCCTATTCTAGTTCTTAAGGTTACTAAGGCCCCTATGCTAGACAAAGCCTCAATCTCTGAGCTTTCCCGTGGTCCCGTAGCCCTGCATACATGGGTAGTTCTGAATGGGGGTCCCTTTTTAGGTCCCCCTAAATAGTACGGCACCTTTTTAAAAAGGAACCTAAAAGGTGTCCTAATTTAGAGCACTGCCCATACATGGGTTTTTGCAAAAT
Source organism: Symbiodinium necroappetens (assembly GCA_905231915.1). Classification (NCBI taxonomy): domain Eukaryota; class Dinophyceae; order Suessiales; family Symbiodiniaceae; genus Symbiodinium; species Symbiodinium necroappetens. The sequence goes on along the minus strand of CAJNJA010014639.1, from coordinate 11,171 downwards.
TTGTGACAACATTCCCTTATGGTCTCCATGTCTATAGTTTCACTTATTAAGGTACTTAGTACATCGAGGCCCCAGTCAACAAACCACTACACCCTAAAGCCTAAAACCCCAAACCCTTAACCCTAAACTCTAAAACCCTTAAAACCCTTAACCCTCATCCCTAAATCCTAAACCCTTAGCTCCTTATCCCGGTACCCTAAAGCCCTGCATGAACTCTAAACCCTTAACCGTCAATCCTACACTCCAAAACCCCTGAGCCCTCAACCCTAAAACCTCAAACACGAAGGCCCCCAAATTGGCCCTAAACCCTAAACCCCTAAATTGGCGTTGAGTCGCGCTGAGGCCCAGCTGCTGCATCACCACCGATCGGCACCTAGTGGCTCGAAACCCTGCTCGCTCTCAGCCGTGCCGAGCTTACTATACTGTAGTGACCTTAATGGGGGTAGTTTCTACTATAAGTATAGTTAGGGTTTGAGGGTATGTTTGACTTAAGTATAGTGAGGAGCCCTGGGTATTTGTCTGGTATAGTTATAGGAAATGGTCCAAAGGAATGGTACTGGCAGTTATTTCGGCCTATATACTTTGGTGTCCTTAGAGTACGTAGCTACATGTTAAGGCCAAAGTATATACTGTGTGGGTGCATGGACCCTTAGGGTAAGAACGACACCAACTGAACCCTTCTCCGTTTTGTTACCTGCAACACGGTTTACGGTTTAGGGTTCCCCTGAAGGGAAAGCCGGTATCAAGGCCTTGTTGTTTGCCTCAGGAGGGGAGGTGGTTGAATGGGCTCCAGGGACAGCTGATACCATCTAGCCCCGACAAGTGAATGCTTTGGGTTTGTTACATTGGGGTTCGTGTGAGTCTTCGCAGCATAAACCCTAAACCCTAAACCCTAAACCCAGCTGGAGGGCAGCACCGTTGAAAGGGAAGTGAAGGATTTCTGGGAGTTGGGGTACAAGATTCTTGGGCTTTTGGGAGCTGGGGCTCGGCGTTTAGAGTCTAGACCGTATTATGCAACACACCCCTAAAACCCTAAACCCTAAAGCCCTAAACCGTAAAACCCTAAACCCTAAACCCTAAACCCTAAAACTTATACCCTTAGCAGCTCCCCGAGGTGCTAAACCTGTCGCTCCTGAATCGCTGCCTCCTGAAGCTCTTTGCAGAAAGCTTCACAGTGTTGGGAGCCTGGTTTTGGGGGTTTCGGTTTAGGGTTTAGGGTTTCAGCATTTGGGGTTTTGGCTGTAGGGTTGCGAGTCATGAGTGTAAGGTGACAGGCTTTGGCAAAGGTTGAGTTGAAAGTGAGCTATATGTTGCATTGCAACTAGCTGTGTCCCAGGTAGTACTAGGGAAACCCCTTAATTAAAGGGGACCCTTACTAATCCTACTTATGTTTCTCTTAAAAGGTATATCCCCACGAGTCCCCTTAATCCTAACTCCTACTGTCTCATATGCCCCCGCTGTAGGCGACTTCTGCCCAAGCCCCAAGGCGAAACATGGCTCCGACCATGACTCACTCACCAAGAGAACCTTAGGTAAGGAAGACGTACTCTGAACATCCCTTAACTATCAGAATGCCCTAGATCCTACACCCAAAACCTTTACCCAAAACCCTAAACCTCAAACCCTGCACGAAGTGGTCTCGGGCTCTCTCAATAGTCACCAAGTCCCCTGGTTCTTTCGCCCGCAACCTTGAGCCCTCAACCCTAAAACTCCTAAAACCCTAAAGCCCCAACCCTAAGCCCTGACCCCTTAAATATCCTAAACCCGAAACCCTAAATCCTAAAACCCTAGACCCATATAGGGACTACTTTCAGGCCAAAGTCCCTAAATGCTAAATCCTAAAACCCCCTTACATCCTCAACGCTAAGCCCTGAGTCTGTTGATTCTGAGTGTTTCAACCTTCGGCCTTAAACCCCGGAAGCCGAACCCTAACACTTCAAGACCCTAAATTAAATCCGGAAGGGTTTCGGGTTTAGGGTGTAGGGTTTAGGGTTTAGGGTGTAGGGTTTAGGGTGTAGGGTTTAGGGTGTAGGGTTTAGGGGTTAGGGTTTTGGGTGTAGGGTTTTGGGTACCCATGATTCTGCTCTAAGGCAAGAGCTCCTCTTCCAGATGGAGCAGGCTTCATCGGTGTTTCTTTGGGTTTTGTGATATGGGACTTTCCGAAAAATTAGGGGTACCTTATTTTGGGGTCCTTGCAATAAGGATCCTACTGTTGAGGGCACTGTATTAGGGTCCCCTATTTTCGGAAACCCCCATATGGGTAGTTCCTTAAATTAGGGTCCCGTTTTAGGTCCCCAATATAGTACGGCACCCTTATACTGTAGGTTATTATAGTAGACTCCACAACCTGTGCTAATGTTCAAGGCCCCTGAATCGAAGGGTCCACCTATAAACCTGTGACGGGAATCTTTCAAGGTTCCTCGAAGGGGCCCAAACCCTAAACCCTATACAGAAACCCTAAACCGGGTTTCTGGCTAAGGCTAGAGCGCTTGCAGTTTTCACGGGCTTTTTCTGGCGGCTGAGGGTTCACCAAAGCCCTTTGATGAATATATACCCCAGCACATATGCAGTGGCCTACATAGAGCAAGGGTCTTAGTCTTACCTGAAACGTCTTGTTGGTGTGAATGCTAAGGGCCATACAGGTCTAAACGGACATGCAATGAGCAACCCTGGAAACATTTCTACGCAACAACTCTATAAGCACCTACAGCAATGCGATGCCTGAAGCGGTGCGTTCCTCACCCTTGCTTTGCTTTATGAATATTGAACTGGGTCTTTTTCCACCAAACCCTGTTACTGCCGTGTCCGGATAACACTCGTCATTTCATGCGCCTTCCCGCTGGAGCTGGAACTAGATTCTAGATGCAAAAGTCTCATGTATTCATCTCCAAGTCTTGCATTTCGTTCAGTAGGTTCTGTGCTTCTTTGTCTAACAATGAAAGCGTGGGCTCTGTTCTTTCGCTTGCCTTTCATTTTAAAAAAATGTTAGACAGAAGACACACCGGGTCACCGGGAAATATCTTTTTTTCTTTATAATCTTTCCTGGGGGGGTATTATGACTATAAGGTCAGGGTCGGGCTCTGTTCGGGGACGGAGAGGAGGCGTTTAGGTTTTGTTTTTTTGGGCTCCGCATGCTCCAACCCCTAAAGCCCTAAACCCTAAGCCCGGAGAGACTCGGTGGCCGGGGTGGTATCTAGCATACTCTCGGTGTGCATATCAAGGCCTGCCCGCCCTTGGTCCCTCCCCACACGGAGTATATATCATAAAGCCATTGTGCTAAGTAGTTGTTATGTGACATGCAACAGTATGTAGAGCCTAGACAGGGGTCTTGCCACTGTGCGCACCGGCGCTCTAGGTACTCTCCAGCTTATTTGGGTTGGGCCTATAGGCGATGGCAGGACCAGAGCAAAACCTTCTACATCCGAAGCGCTCCTAAATCTAAATCCCTAAACCCTTAACCCCTAAACTCTAAACCCCAAGCCTTACAAGCTGACTGTGACTGTGCCGACCGACATCTTGGGTCACCGGAAAGCAACCGTCTGCGCAAGAACCCTTAACTAAAACCCTCAACCTTAAATTTAAACCCTTAACTAGGCCCTAAACCTAAACCCTAGACTCCAGACCCTAAGCCCTAATCCCATCTAATCCCTAAACCCTGAACCTAAGCCTTAAATCCGAAAACCGCACCCGAGCGCATTGCGTCGATCTGCTCCCTCGGCTCAGGCTCAACCAGTCCGTGGTTTATATAAACTTTAAACCGCAGGCCCTCGAGCTACCATAACCTACTGGATTGTAAGGCCCTTAACCCTAAACCCGAAGTTCCAGGCAAGGTGGGGGAAATGGGAGTTCATAGAGTTTAGCGTTACTAGCATGTTGTAGCAGTCTTTGAGGGTACGTCATATAGGGGCTTCAACAAGTTGAGTATGGCTTTTGGGGCACATGATGCTATAATTTTAGAAAAGGAACACGAGGGATCTCTATTCTAACTATCAAGGCCCTTAAATTTAGGTATTTGGGGCCTCGGATAATGCTTTGGAATCCATGGTGTCGGGACAGGGGCGGGAGTGGGTACTCATCACAAGGTTGAAGCGAAGCTAAATCCTGCCTAACTAGTGTTACTTCACACAATCATTCTGCAAAAAACAATGCAAACAAGCATACACCGGCGCTGAGTTGATTTTGGTTTCAGGTCCACGACTTAAGCCGGCGCGCCGTTGCAGACATGTTCTGGGTGCGTGCGCTGAGTGGCGATGGGGTCTGGATATCCTGTGAGCCTGGAGATACGCTTCGTGACCTGAGTGAGAAGATCCGGGTGGCTCTTTGCCTCCCATCTCTTGTGGCGCGTCTGCACAAGCCCCGAAACCTCTCGAGCCCTTGACCTACATAGACCTAACGAATGAATCACAATTCCCAAATCCCTTGACCTTTGGTCCTGAACCGTACCATTCTGGGCTTCACTCTGTTCGCGGACCAGAAGCCCAAAAACCGAACATCCTAGACCCTGTCGTGCTTCAAGGGTTTAGGCTTTAGGATGCCTTTTGCCCGAAGCCTTAATTAAACCCTAAGCCGCAAACCCTAAACCCTAAGCCCTAAGCCTTTTTACCAGGAGCGGTTTGGGTCTCAGGCTTAAGGGTTTGGGGCTTTGGCGTAAGCATGTCGTCCGCATGTCGTCCGGATTTGAAGTTTGGGTTTAGAGGCTAGGATTGTTCAGTGCAGGGTTTAGGGTTGTGGGCTTAGGGCGTGTATACAGTGTTCGTGAGGTGGGTGCGCCTTTTACTGTACAATAATAAGGAGCGCACCCGCTGGGCCACTAGGCCTGGATTCTGAGACCCCCAACTTTTGTAGGGAGAGCAACAAAAAGCACCACCCAGATGTTTTTGAGGGCGGAGACCCCAACTTTTAGTGCTTTTCGGAAATTGCGTCCTCAATGGTGAGGGTTTCTTTACTGCCTAGCGGGGCGGCGTCACGATACGGTCCCCGTATACCGGGGTAAAGCCTCCCTCGCACGGTCAGCCGGAGCCTCGAGCGCCCACTCTCGGCAGCTTGGTTGTGGGTTTAGGGTTCAAGGTTTTTTCAGTTTAGGGTTGTGGGTTTCAGTTTCCAGGTCCTCGAAGTGTCAGCGTGCATAGCAAGGCTTATGTTCATTGCCCACGGCTGAAGTTCGTCCATGGGCATCGCGAGCTCCCTGTTGACGCAGCTGTGGGCGATCTTGAGATGGAGGACTCGAGCGAGTTTTGGGGCTGTAGGACACAAGAATCATTGATATGACTCATTCGACTCCACAAGTACAGCGCCCTGCGCCCTAGATCCTCAACCCCTAAACCCAAACCCCTAAAACCCAAGCCCCAGGACGCCACACTCACAGTGCTCTGCGACTCCTCCCCGGAAGTCTATGACCTGACCTTCGATTGCGATGGCGATGGCTTCTGGGATCAGTCCGGCATGGAGTGCCGCTTCAGGGTTTAAGGTTTGGGGAGACCCTCAAAGCTCACATGGGCAGTGCTCTAAATTAGGGTCCCTTTTTTTCAATCCCCAAAATAGTACGGCAGCGCTACACAAAGGACCCTAAAAGGGACCCTAATTTAGAAAACTACCCATATCCCCAGCCCTCCAGGGTTTCAGCCGGGGTTAAGGGTTGAAGGTTCGGGTGGTTTAGGCTTTAGGGTTGAATCCTTCCCAAACCCGGAGTAGAGTGTAAACCAATTTTGGGCTTTGGGAATTGCAGGTTTGTAGGGTTTAGGGTTTCGAGTCCACAAACCAAAAAGCCAAGCACTCGGCAAAGCAGTGCAAGTCCCACAAACTCAAGTCGGCAGAGGAGTGCAAGGCGCTAGTCAAGTTCTTTGGAGATAGCACCTTTGAGCTGGAGATGCTGCTGCGGGATCCAGAATGGGCGCAAGACCCCCACTGGGCAGCTGGAAGTGCATGAAGTATATCGCCCTTTTTTAGATTGGGTTCAGGGGTTTGGGGGTCTTGAGGTTTGGGGCTTAGAGTATTTATGGCTAATCGCTCAGTGTCTAGCACCCTTGGGGCTCATCGTTCCGGGCTTCTCGCCACAAAAACCATTCCAAGTACTCGTGGTTTTGAGCGATGTTGAGCAGTAGGCCTTTCTGAATACGAGAATCCCGCAGATACCTTAGCCAGGTTATGGGTGAGAGTAGGCAGAGGATTCCACCCTGAACCGTTGTTGTCCAAGGGGGTGTCGGGTTTACAGTAGGGTAAAACCACTGCTAGGACCCTGTTTCAGTGGGGAGTGCGAGGACGTCTTCACGGCCGCGTCGGGCACCTGGTGTCGGCTTGGCCGCGTGGATGGAGCTCCTCGCATCTGACTGATATTTCGGGCTTCAGAGTTTAAGAAACAATCTTAACTTGGCCGAAATGATTACCAACATTACTTGTTTAGGGTTCCTTGGTATACTTACACTCAAAAGGAGCCCCGCCAAACTCTATTCTAGTGGTTCTCCCTTGCAAGTGTTTGCCTATTCTAATTGTTGAGGTCCTTGCATTAGGTTCGGGCCTAGGGTTGGAGTTTCGGCTGCTAGGGCGTCCCTGTAACCCAAGAGACTTACGTACCTTTTAAGAAACTATATATATATATAATATATTATATATATATAGTTGTTTATTTATTTATCTATTTTTCATTCATGCATATAAACCTTGATACGGAGCCCTAAAGAGGTAGGTCTTTCCGGCTACAGGTCGGGCTTAGGGTTTCGGAGCTCCGCCTTGCAGGGTTTAGGGCTTCAGGGCCTCGGTGTTCAGAGCCGCTGCAAGCTAGGCCAGCGAAGACACGGTTTAGGGTTTAGGGTTTAGGGTAATAGCTAAAGGAGCTTCATGAGTGCTAATTTGGATTTAGGGTTTAGGGTTACTTTATATATATATATATACATATATATATATATATACATATATATATATACTGTTACCATTGTACTCTGCCATGTAGCTTGCTTTGAGTTTCACAAGTGGCGCTCGGAGAGGAGGATGCCCGAAGGCTTGCGTTTCTGATCCCCCCAGGCTGCCACACCTAAACCCTAAACCCTAAACCGCAGGTTGTCTTCTGGCCCTCCGGAACACCGTCATCGATCGACTTCCACAACGATGTTGAGGATGTGTGCTCGGGTCTGGAGAGGTGGGTTGGGTCAGGGGACGCGACCCTAGTTCGACCCGCCTTTAGAGTGGTGTGTAAACATGGCAGATACTTCCCCCCTTATGGTCCGTAAATGATTACACTAAACCTTAAACCCCTTGTGGTCCCTGTAAAATTACACAAGATACATCCCAAAAGACCCTATTCTCATTATTAAGGCCCCTATGTTTCCTGCATCCCTAAACCTTTGACAACCCCTGAACGAAGCCCGAAATCGGGTTTAGGGTTTGTAAGGTGTAGCTCACCGGTTGATCAAGAGAAGCTTATAAATGAGGCCTTCTGAACACAGATAGGGTTTAAGGATTTGGCCCATCAAGAGAAGCTTAATGAGGCCTTCTGAACACAGTTTAAGGACTAAGGCCCATGCTCTATTCCATATTCTTCAGGCATCAGACAAGCTCACGCAGCCCGTGAAGTCGGTTTGGCAACCCTTATAAACCCTAAACCCCAAGCCCTAGACCCAAAGTTAATGGCCTTTTCTTTGGCTATCTCTTCGGGTCCATTCTACTCCTTGGCCTTAGGGCGGTATTTTGGGGCCATAGTCTATTCTACCATTTGGGCACGTAGCACCTTATGCAGGGTTGGGCTTCCAGGCATTTAGGGATCGGTCTCAGGGTTTCGGTGTGGGGGGTCTCGGGTTCGGGGCTTAGGGAGGGTCTGGGGTATTTAGGGTTCGGGGTTTGGGGTCTACTCATAGGCTCCTAAGTAGTTCCTTTTTGTGAGGTAACCCCAAAAAGGAACTACTTAGGAGCCTATGGGTAGGATTTAGGGTTTGCGGTTTAGGGTTTAGGTCAGGAGGGCTTGGGGTGCAGAGACCCTGGTTTCTAGGTTTGACCGCTCCACCAAGCACCGAATTCGAGTATTTTCGGTTGGTGCGATGAACTTTCTGGGGAGTGTCACATGGCGCCTTGCGGCTTCTACTTCAGTTCCGTAATGTGGGGGGAATTCGGGGTCTTAATAAACAGAACAGGGTGTTGGGGTATTTCTGCTGTATTTAGAATCAGGAACCCCCCAAAATAGTATAGGTAATTGTTTAGGCCCCTACAGTAATCAATTAGACCCAACAGGAAGCCCGTATGGCCAGAAGACACACACACACACACTGACTGTGGGGTTTTTGGTTTGGAGTTTAGAGTTTAGGGCCCCACCTAGCGGAGAGGTTGTGCCGCTATCCCGTGCAGACGGAACCCCTGGCACTCCCTGTGAGATGGCTGCTTGGCTCATAAACCCTAAACCCCTAAACCCTAAACCCTCATTCTAGGGTTTAGGGTCAGGGGCGTTGGGGCTAGGGCTGGGTTTAGGACCCTGAGGATTTTGGGCACAGGGCTTGCAAAATCGAGGGCAGAGGACGTTTATGGGGCTTCGGGTTTATGGTCTGGTTCAGTGTGTGGGGCTTATTGGCCTAAACCCTAAACCCTAAACCCTAAACCGTCGGGCTTATAGGGTCTAGTATTGGTAACTTGGGGATCGAAAGCCCGCAGAAACCATACCATACGGAACCTGCAGTTCTGCTTATACGTATGCCATATAACCGGATTTAATTCACCAAAGTCGTCACCCGTGCGGAATTGCGTGGTTTTCAATATTTGGGCCCCTTGTTAAGTCCAAAGTATAGCACGGCACCCTTATAAAAGGACCCTAAAAGGGACCCTACTTTTGAGAACTACCCATGTGTTTGCACCTTCTCCAGAGCCTCCTCTCAGGTTTGGGGTTTAGGAGGTGGTGTTTAAAGTTTGTGGGGTTTAGGGTTTAAGGTTTAGGGTTTAGTGTGCTGGTTTTGCAATCTCCCGTCTTTCGATATCTTGCAACTTTCGCTGTTGAGAAGGGATGCTGACCTAAGGCATTCGGAGTGTGTGGAATAAGTGAGCGGCACTGCTTGCGTGCACGATATCCAGCATTATACTGTATACCCCATGGTGAAGTTCTGACCCCAGACTCCAATCGCTCAGAAATTCCAAAGAGATGACCCGCAGCTTCTATTTGTGCGTCCCTGAGGCCACAATGGCCCTGGATTATCCATGCGCCAAGCATGGTTTAGGTACCCTACTCTGCACCCACACCCTGAGCCATACATCCTAAACGCCAACCCCAACCCCAAAGAAGCACCTTATAAACATCTGTGACAGTGTGTTTTTCTCTATAATGCAACACACAACAACCTATAATCGTCTAGACTAACTTACAAAAGTCCCAAAAAGAAGCACCTGCCCCCAAGGTTTGGAGCCACGTCAGAGGAGTACCGCTACGAAACTTACATCCCGCGAGGCTGCAGGCGTAGGGCCCGGGTCCTGGTCTCCCCCGTGATGGACCGAAACCTTCAAGAAGAGACCCTTCGGCAAAGTCTGAAGGATGGAAAGGTCAAAGTGCCTCACGTCAGCTCCTCTTAGGAGCATCGGCTGTTGCATCTGCTTTTCAAAAGGCATGTATTTTGCTGGTGGCTATGTGCTTTGTTTCGGCTTTATAGTGTCTGGAAAGGACTTGTACGGTGTCTGGACATGAGCTGCAAGTCCGCAAGCAGTGTCGGGAATCAAGGCCTCATCGGAAACGGGTGTAGGCGGTAAAAGCTTCTATGTAAGGGAACCATTGGCAGGGTCCTCAGGGTACAGGGGTCTCATTTTTTCCATAGTGGATTCACCTAAGCCTTAAATTCAAGTACCGATTGTCCCCATATATGGGTCTGAATAAGGTACAAGTAGTTTTTTTAATAGTATCCCGCTTAGTCTCGTTTTTCTACGATCATCGACACTTAAACCCTATTCTAGTTATTCAGGCCCCTGTCTTGACCCTCGACTTAGCTAGTAAGGGGTGCTTCCACACCCAACGAGTCTACCCTGTCACACAGCCAGATGGATCAAGCCCGAAATCTATAAGACCCTGACTAAACCGGTGTCTAAATCTACCTGCACAACCTGAGTCAAGCAATGCCAACCACACGAAGCAGGTGCCCGTTCTGGAGGCATCCAAAGCGGAGCAGACTGAGGCCCAGCATTTGCTCAGAGTTTCAAAGTTTGCGGTTGAGATCTGTGGGCTAGATCCTGGTCTACCCATCACTCCATGGAGCAAGTTGGAAAAGCTCTAAACCTCGAACGCCCTGTGCGCTAATTAAACCCAAAGTGCATGTCTGCCCACCCTAGACCCTAAACCCTAAAACCTAAACCCCTAAACCCCTAAACCCTTAAACCTTAAACCCCTAAGCCCCTAAACCCTAAACCCCTAAACCCTAACAAGACCTTCGACAGGGAGCCGCCAGGCTGAGCGTACACCAGGGTTCTTGAGCCTAGTTCTTTACTCATCGAATCTATTTTGCCTTAGGTTCCAAGTTGTAGCCTTCTGGGCTTAAGTTCTAGATTGTGAAGGTATGGAAAACCGCTAGAACCCTCCCCCCGAAACTGCCCTAAAAAGCTGAACAACTTCGAAGGCCCGAAAAACCCCCTAAGCCCCAAAATTCGTGCGAAAGCATTTAGATGATCTCGACTGATGAGAATTTTATTGCCAAAGGTCTCGCAATATATTATAATGTGTATCTAGATTTGTATTCGAGCGGCTACAGCTGTACCCGTACAAAGCTCTTGTTATTTGATAATAAGAATCCCGTATAGAGCGCCCCCGGACCTTAGCAGCTTTGGGGGGTATGGAACCCGTATCATAGAACCGTGATAGATCCCGTTTGATACGAACTGTTAAGACCCTTTCTGGCAAACCCTAAACCCTGAACCCTACTAGCTGTTAAAACCCTTTCTGGCAAACCCTAAACCCTAAACCCTACTAACTGTTAAGACCCTTTCTGGCACACCCTAAACCGGGTAGGCCAGCCAGCTCTTCGTGTCCTACCGTGGCGTGCGCCAAGTCGCCGAGCGGCCCGGGGCCGACGAGGCCATGGGGTGGGGCTTTTGGGCTTTGAGGGTTTAGGGTTTAGGGGCTTTTGGGCTTTGAGGGTTTAGGGTTTAGGGTTTAGGTTTGGGCTTTGAGGGTTTAGGGTTTAGGGGTTTAGGGGCTTTGGGGCTTTGAGGGTTTAGGGTTT
>CAJNJA010014638.1:0-12111 GCA_905231915.1 Symbiodinium necroappetens | reverse complement strand
TTAGGGTTTGGGGTTTAGGGCCTTAATAATTACCTATACTATTTGGGGGGGGGGGGGTCCTTGTTATAATTATGGTATAGTGGGTCCCAAAACCCCATTCTAATTATTAAGGCGCCTATAGTACAAAGAAGTGCTTAGGGTTTAGGGTTTAGGAATTAGGGTCTAGGAATTAGGGTTTAGGGTTTAGTTTAGGAATTAGGGTTTAGGGCTTAGGGTTTTGCAGGGTTTATATGAGGTTTGACAGAGTTTAGCGGAGTTTATGGTGCTGTTGCGGCTGTAACAATTCCAGAAAAGTGCGTGGGGGGAGAGGTACAGTATATTGTAGTACAATGATTTCGGGACTGTAAAAGGAACCCCCGGAACCAGAGGCGCTTGGGACTGTAGGGCTGCGGCGTAGTACGGGAAGACCCCCTTGCAGTCCCCATAAGTAAGTAAACTAGAACCTACCTCGAATAGAGGCCCGAATTCAAGGGCAGGCAACCGGAACCAGAGATGTCAGGCCAAGTGCCAGCGGAAATCCGAAAATCGGTTGACGCTTATGCAATCGGGCATGCAGACCATGAAGCGAGACACATGGCGACTAAACGAGTAAATGAGTTCCAATTAAGAAGCACGTCGTTTCAGCCAGCATTTCCCTGTCTGCGGGAGCGGCAATGAGAGCCAACCACAGCGCCACAAATTTTGAAGCAACACAGGGAGAGGAAATATTCGCAGAGAGCTTCGCAGTGCAGCGCAGGGTTTAGGGCTCTAGGGACTCAGGTTTTAAGAGTCCCCTTGCTGCGATTTGACTAGCTTTCGGAGTCCAGGGTGCTGCATGGGGCTTGGAGACAGTCCTGAGCCTGGCGAATGTAAGGAACACTTGAACTGAAAGGCTTCTGAAAAGGACGCAGTTGCACATGCCCAGACAGCCCTTTAATTAAGGAATACACCTTAACTTCCAAATCTTACCGTCAAGGTCTATTCCTTAATTAAGGAGTATACCTTACCTTATGTAACTTATGAATATTATCGTTAAGGTCTAATCCTCTGTTAAAAAACTGGGCTCTCTGGATCTTCTGTTAAAGCGCCAGGCCAAAACCCTCAATGCGATTTCCAGAAATCCTCATCCTTCCAAGAAGGCATCCTCCCAAGAAACGGAAAAAGCACAAACCCCCGGAAGAACAGCAGAATAGGGCTTGGGGTATATGATAGTGTAATTACACGCGGACTACAAGGGGTATTGTCACTAGCAATTCCGACCCTCCTATACATCAATACCAGAAAAACCCTAAACAAAACACAAGACAATGAAACCCCATAACACCCTCATTCAAAAATATATATGCAAGTATACTTACAACAAGGAACCTTAAGGAATCGTATTGGTAATTATTCAAGCCCTAAACCCTAAACCTTTCACGGGTTATGAAGAGAGTGCGGGCCAGCTTCCAGACAGCGACGCCGCATCTCTCGAGAGTCCTTTCCGAAGAAGTCCTGTGCTGCCGCAGACGATTACTGCAGCTGGGAGAGCTGAAGAGCAAAGTCTCTGAGGCTTTCTCCCGGAGACGAACTCGACAGAACTATCTGTGCACACCGAATGGTTTCACCATATTTCGGCATGCAGGGCCGCTGGAGGAATCCCTTTCGAGAGGCTCCGAATCCCACAAACTCCAAACTGCGAATGCGTCGATGGGAAGTGCCGCGCAGAAGCTTATGCCCAAGCCGTCGCTCACAGCCTCGGATGAACAGAACAAAAGCCACCACCACTTCTCGAAGAACCAGCGGCTGAAGAATCCCTTGTGCAGAGAGCAAATCAACTCCATTCGACGGGCCGGTAGCCCCCAAGTGCGGTATCCTGCCTGTACAGACAACGAAGTTGAACAGCAACTCGAGATGTGTAATCCCAGCAAAAGTGTGAAGTTCCTCATCATCAGAGGGCCAAGTGAGAAGACTGCTCCATGTCTCGACCGCGGTCGTGTAGTCCGCTCCCGAGGTCAAGAGCTGAACGGCCGCAATCTCGGTGGCCTCCGTGGCAGTCTGGCCTTGCAAACTGCTCCATCGCTGTTCGACAGCACCAGTCGTGAGGTCCGCTTCACCATAGACAATTCTGCTCGCGGCCACAGCCTCCTGTCGGAGCGGCTTGGCCACTTGCAAAAGAGCCATTTGGTACTGACAAAAGCCCAAAAACCGGTCGTGTTGTTCCTTGACGTGCTCGGCCACCTCCTCGCAAGTGGAAGTGGCAGTTTCCAGATCGCAGACGCGAGCATGTTTCGCGGCGCCATCGGCCAGATGATTGCCCACAGTAGGCAGGATCAGTTCCGGCGGTACCGTCGCTGCATGCTGGTGAGCCGCAATTTTTCGGAGCTTCACATCCTGGAACAACCCGTGCGGCACAGCAGCTAACAGGTCCGACGCGAAGTGACATGCTCGAGCCTGGCCTTGCTGCAGGGATCTTGCGAGGCGCAAAGCCGTCAGAGAATCACTCCACACTGTTGTTGTCCCAGCAGCAAACTGTTTAGAAATCCAGGCAGCCTGGCACAGCGCAAGGACCTCTGCACGGGAAATGGTTTGAACGCCTGGCACCACCCCCTGGGCGACCACTGCAAACCAGGAAGAAGCGGCAGGTCGATGGCCCCACTCCTGGCTGACCCATGCTGATGGAAATGGCCACGGGCCCACATAAAGTAGCACAGCCCAAGCGGCGTGTCGGGCTTCAGGGCAAGTGGGATGGGCACAAGTGCCGTCAGTAAACATGTGGACCTCCCCAGCGGCCGTCAACGACGGTATGTCTGACACCACTCGAGCAGGCGCAATGATACTGCGGCTGCGCCAAAGTAAACGCAGAAACGGCTCCGCGGCGTGGCCTCCGGGGTAGGGGCAATGGAACCATTCAGGACAGTCCTTATCGATCACCTCAAGCAGCGACATGAACGGCCGTCGCGCAGACAGTGTGGCTGGGCAGTGAAGCAACCGATGGTGCTTGGTATCCGTAGCACCACACAATGCGCAAAGCGGCGACTGCAACGGGTCCCACGTTGCTTTGGCAGCATCCGAGAGCAAGGCGCCCACCACAATCCGTGCCAAGTGCACCTGAGCGCCGTCGTCAAACTGCCGCAAGACAGCATGCGTTACATGCGGAGCAGGGACCTGGGCAAACGTCATGCCATTGCGATGGGCCACTGCAGTGGGGATTTGCTCACGCCAAGCCTGCCGTACGGCCGCCCGCACAGCCTGGGCAGGGCTGAACCTCAGGGAACACCAGGTATGCCCAGGGCCTTTAGCAAGGCCCTCTGCATCAAGCGACCAACCAGCCTGACGAAGGAGCTGTGCCAAGCGCGTAGCAGGGCCAAAGGGGTTGATGGCGGGGCCACTCAAAGCACTGACAGTTCGCTGCAGCCATGCTTCCCCAATGTGGGGTTGAACCTGAAGCTGCCGTTGCAAGGCGCACAATGCCTGTGACAACAGATATACAGCAGGATCGTCCACGATTGGCGTGATGGCTGATAGCGCAAGATGCGGTGACATGGCACGGTGCGGACCAAGCATAGCATGTGCCGCAGCAGATCGCAACCCTTGCACGGCACCCAAAGAAATGCTGGAACCCTCCATACCGTAAAAGGTTGCCGGCCAGACCGAAGACTGTATCAACCGGGCCTTGTTGAAGACGTTGCGGCAAAGGGACTGCAACTGGCACAACCGGCGGCGGCCTTCTTCAAGCCTGTTTTTGACCGAACCCGGAGAACCCTTTACACTAAACCGAAACTGGACGCCCAAGTCCTTGGCACCTTTGACAACCTGGAGCTGGGCACCTTCTGGCAACAATCCTGGCGCAGTTCCTTCCCACCATCGCTTCAGCTTGCTGGCTGTCGCCCAGGCGAAACTTTTCTTCCAATCGATCGGCAGGAGCAGGTTTCGGCAAAAGCGGAGAGCCGTTTCGAGCACATTTTGCAGCGACGAAGGGCAGCAGGCGGCCCATGACAAGTTATCCACATACGTGAACAAATCGGCATCGGCGGGTCTGGGAAGGGCTGCCAAGTACCAGCAGAGGGCCACCATACAGAGCACACTAAGTGGGCAGCCTTCCGGCACACCAGTGGTACCACCAACAGGGTGGCCGATCTCATCGAGGAACACCGCATGGCGCAGAGCTTTCGCCAGAAAGTCCGACCAAATGGCCAGCACCGGTCGGGGAACGCCAAGGTGCTGCAGAAGGCGTACAAGTGGTGCGCGAGGCAGCTGGTTGAAACACTTGATAATATCAACGCTGAGTCCAGCAAGGGGTTTGCGTTCCAGCAAGGCCGTCTCAACTTTGAGCTGAATGGCCAAAGACACATCCCTAACACTTCGAGCTGGCACGGAGCCAGCCACTGCGGCAGGCAGCCATTGGGCCCAAGCACGTAGAAGACTTCTGGAGCACAACGAGGACCACAGCCGGTACAAGTTGGAAAAGACCGTGATCGGGCGGCCATCTTTCATGCTCTGAGGCACATCCACCTTCGCAAGGGTATGAACAGTGGCCCGAGCCATGTGGGCAGGAAACCCACAACGACTGCTCATGTCGAAGAGCTGCGCCAAATGCCACAACGGCCCATCAGGAAGCCACCGCAACGCACGGTTGGAAAACCCGCAGTATCCAGTGGCACTGCGGACCTTCAATTGGCGGGCATGGTCGCGCCAAAGGTCCAGATCCAACAGATCAAGAGTAAAATGCTGGCATTGAGGGGGCGAGGTTGGCAATTCATCAAGAAAGTCCTGCCAAGCAGATTCTTGCAAAGCCGGCCCGCGATCTCTGGCCCAGATAGGGTGCCAAAACAGCATGAACTGGCGGTTGAGCGCAGCTGCAGAGCTGGCCTCGGTATCCTGATGCAGCACAACGTGCGGGGGGAGGCTCTGCCCATTGAGAAAGCGAAGCTGCAACACTTGGCCCTGTACATCGTCTTCCTTGGCAGCCTGAATCGTGACAGGGCCATGGACACAAGTTAACGGCAAGGCTTTGTTGAAGGCAGCGGGCTCAGGGACGACATACCACCCAACACCAGGGCCGGAGGCAGACTGCAGAGAAGCCGCTTGCGTCTCCTGGACCGGAATGGCGGTGAAGGGCGGCCGGGCATGCGGACGCAGCGCAGCATACCCCACTTTTGAGCTACCCTGTTTCACATCAAGGTGATTCCGATACCGGAAAAGCAGCTGTCGATGTCGAGCCTCCTGTTTAGTGAGGGCACAGCAGTCATGTTGAACGACATCAACAACTTCACGCAGCCAGGTTTCTGGAGGCGGGACAAAAAGGTCATCCGGACAAGGTGAATAGAACACATCAAAGTGATCGAAGGCCAACAGCCATTGCGCAAACGAGCGGCCGTACCCATGGGCATTGCAAATGGCCTTCCATTCATTCGCAAGTTGTTTGTGCACTGCTGGGGTGACACCCTGGCCGCGGCGGGCAGCAGACTGCACCGAACACAGAAAAGTACGGAGGCGGCGGACCTGTTTGGTGCGTGCACGCGCCTGCACTGTGATGGCCTCCTCCGGGGGATCAAAATCACCATGTCTTGCACGCCGGGCGACAGCAGGGCAAGGCCGCTGCTTGATCTGGCGATACACACAACGCCCTCGGTGGCTTTTGGGCAGCCCACCTTTAGGAAATTGAACGGGGTCTTCTCGGTGCTGCTCAGCGAGGGCCTGGTCGACAGCATCTTCCACGAGACCGGCCCAGGTTTGGAAGGCCATATCCACATCCTCCGCCGTACTTCCTGTAGCAAGGAGATCATCAAGGTGGCCGGCACAAGCCTGGTAAGCCTCGTGAACCTTAGGGGCAGAAGGCCGAAACTCCATCCAACATTCCACATGCTGCGAGTGGGACTGCAGCCGGGCAGACGAAACTGAAGCCTGAGCGGTGCATGTGCATCAAAGTCACAACTGACATCATCGACGGTCGCCCGCACGAGCAAGTTCAGCAACACCGGTGGAAGTAGGGCCGTATCATTGAAGGTGGCCCCCTTACATGTAGGAGGAAGGGCAGTATGGCCGCGCCGGCTCCACAGTTCATGCACCTCCTGATAGCCAAGATTCTGGAACGCTGGCCAGCATGCAAGACTTTGTGGGCGGACGTTGAAATCACCTGCAATCAGTGTGGGGACACCGCCATCCGCGGCAATGTCAAGCACTTGTTGCAGCAGAGAATCATTCAACTGCTTGGCCTGGGAATGATTGGCGGGCCAACCATACACAGCTATACACCTGAAGTGAAGCGCACCTATGCGGGAATACGCCACACAGATTCTTTGCGTCGCCGCGACTGGAGGGGCCAGGCCTTGAAAGGGGGGCCGCAGAGAAAACCGGGACCAAATTGCACTCAGCCATGCATTGATGGGCCCGCTTGATCACCATGACAGTGCGCTGCAACCGGTGGGCTCCAGACCGCCTGGTATTTCCAGCGGCGAAGCTGCTGCGACACCCAGTGTTGTGTAGCCGCCACAGCTGCAGTCTCAGCAAGGAAGAACAGATCAGCAGGCCTGTCCACAATGGTCTGAGCTTTGTTGAGCACACTGGTGGGATTAATAATCTCAACCGAAAAGAAATGCTCCTTGGACGCCTGACTGTTGCATTGGCTCGCGTCAAGCTCTGAGATGGCTGCTGAGGCCTGGGAGGGCTGACCTGACAGAGGCTCTCTGGAAGAGGAGCAGCGGGGGAAGTACCGTGACAGTGGTTGTTGAGAAGGATTGGTGCAGCCCAACGGTGGCCCAGGATTAATCGCCTCGCCGACCCGCGCAGCTCGATAAGGGTTGTGGCCAACATCGTGCGCTGCAGGTCGCGTCCACTGCGCTGAAGATTCAAACGTCAGCCAAGCTGGGGCAGCACCGCCCGTTGTCAATTTTCCTGTCGGGATCCCTGGAAAATCGGGGTCTTGACCTTCTTTTTTAGGCCCCATGGAAATTTCTAATAGAAATATAGTGCGGGCCCCACTAAAGAGGCTAAACCAGCCTTTCGGGCCCAAAACCGGCTCTGAGAGCCTGGGAGGAAAGTTGCCACCGCCCGTACAAGATAAGCTGAACGGCGCAGCAGGTTCGCGGGCACTGAAAGGATTGCACAAGACAGGTGGAAAGGATATGGGCCGCTTTGCGGGAACGGGCAAGCGGCGGCAGAGCTGTAGGAAAGCAGAAGGCTTTGCAGCCGCTTCCTTGAAAGAAAACAATACCCCAAGCAAAAAACCCCGCGGAGCCCAGGGGGCCCGGCTCTGGAGACAACGTACAGGCCTCCTTGAACGAAAAGAAAATGCTGTCGCCCAATCAGTCCGGACAATTGGATCGCTCCCATGGAAACCAACCACTCGAACCTATGAGCACCCCGGCGCAGCAGCCTAGCTAGTCACAGCTCGTCAGTTTCGGCAGTTTTAGCCTTCTTGCTGACCTCACGGCCATCGCGGCAGGACAGCATCAACTGTTTAATTTCATCCAGGCTCGTCTGCATCTGCTGCTGCTGCTGAACTTGCGCTCCTTGGAGCGAAGCGACGCTCTGCTGCAATTGCTTAGAAAAGTCAGCTCCGATGAGGGCGATGCGGTCCTGGAGTTGCTGGTTCGCAGTCTGGGCAGCCGCACGATCTTCCTTTTGCTGCACGAGGACCTCTTCATGCTGCTTATCTTGCTGGACTCGAAGATTTTGCAGACCGGTTTCAAGGGCCTGCAGGCGACCCTCCTGTTCCTGAAATCTTTGCTCGGTGGGGCCACCTAAGTGCCGGGGCGCAGGGGCCGTGCTCGCTGTCTGTACTGGGCTAGGAGTGGCGGTAGGCCCCTTTTGGCGTTGCTTCGCTGCATAAGCGCTCCAGGCAGGGGTCTGAGAGAGTCCAGGGATCCTCCTCCTGGCGGTGACCGGAGGACTGGGGAGGCTGAGAGGTCTTGCTGGAGAATGAGCCAGATTGTAGTACAGGACGTTGTGGGGCTCGCGGCTGCAACTTGGTGATGAGCACTGTTTGCCCGTTGAAGGCAGGGAACACAGTGGGCGGCTCAACTGCCGCACCCAACAGCCAGTGCGTAGCGCCCAAGGCTTTGAGCACTCTCACATTCCACGCCGCCTTGGTAGCCCACTCACGGATTTCATCGGCGCCCGCGCCGGCCGGGATTGGACCGACCCGGTACAGGTCCTTCACCTCGACCTTGGCTGGAGCAATTTGGCCAGGGCGCAACTGCTGGAAGATCTGCTCAAAACGAGCTGCAAGGACGCGGATGCCGAACCGTGCTCGGGACCTCACAACACCAAGCTGACCTTTGACCTGAAGCGACAGTTTGAGCACTTCCGCCTTGCTGGAGCCCAGCCAGACAATCGAATACTCATTCTGCAAGGACCGGTCAGGATTGCGGGGCACGATGTAAACACGGTTGTGGCCACTAACCTCCAGGAGCTGTGTAACAACCTTGGCATCAACCCTAGCCTGGAACACGGCTTTCTCGGCGGAGGCTGGCACAGTAGGCTTATCACCCGCAAAGAACTGGCGGCCCCAAGGATTGGCAAAGACCTTGTCCAACCCCGCTTTGCGGAACATCTCCTGTACAGTCTTGACCGGGGAGGCTGTGAGAGCCTGCCACGCCTCAGAGTCGAATTCATCACTGTATGTTTCAAACGAGCAGCAGAGGACCTCGGGCAGATCAACAGCAACATCCGACTGATGTCGGTTGACAACCTTGCGGCCACCAAGATTGTGCATGCACCCCGCCAAAAGCAAAGGTGCCCCGTCTGTGCACGCACTGGCAGGAAACGAAAGCTTGCCATCGCATCGGGAAGGGTCAGGGCAATTATGGCCAAGGACCACCACACACAACTCATCAGGCTGCACACCTGTAAGTGCACCGAGCAACTCGGCGGCCTCGCCTTCATCAACAAGGACCACGCCAGAAGCACCGGGCTGCAAGCCGTGGAGAATGTTAGCAGGAGACCCGTCTGCATTGAAGAAGAAGTCGGCGGTAAGGGACACGTCAGAGGCATGGATAGCACAGCGGTCCTGGGCACGCCTGCGCTGCGCAGCCTTCTTCATGCGCACCTCAGCTTTGGCCTGGCCATTCGCTAAGGCAGGGGCGGCAACATTAACCTGCTTGGCTAAATCCAGCAACCTGCTCCAACGGTCTTGTGAAGGGCCCTGCAGAACAGCAGACAACTTGGCAACGCCCGCCGCATTAGTAAGTTGGTCGACAAACTGCGTGGTGCGGCTTAAGTCAAGACCACTGCTGAGGCACAAGGAAGCAGCACGAGTTTGCGTCCAGCTGACATTCTCAGACTTTGCACCCCCGCCCACAGTTTCGGGTTGGAGGCTGAGCAGTAGTTGACCTCCTTTGCGCACAACATGGCGGCGCTCCTGGGACCGAACACCCTCAAGCTTGGTGCCTTCGGGAAGTGGAAATGGGCCGGAGAAGATCCGGCTGCGCCCGGGCAGCTCACAGACTTCAGATGCTTGCAACCACCACTGTTCAAAGGTGCACACGTCGAGACAAGCAGGCAGTCTGCCCGACCAAACCGTACGAGCAACAATCTGCACCTCGACCTCAAGAAGGTGACCAGGCCCAGCAGAGGCATTGCAGTTTTGGAGCCGTGCGACAAAGAGCCAAACGCGCCAAAGCCCCAGCAATCTTCCGGCACGCTCACAGTGCCCGGCATGGGTGTCATGGTGATGGTCATAGAGCAACCTTGGGCAAGCGGATAGCCATGCACATCAGCCTGCCAACCAAGGGCCGCCAGGATATGGAAGGGCGTACCGAGCCACAAGTTCATGGCACCGTCTTCGCGGGTCACCGCAGCAAGCCCGCCTCGCAACTTGAACACATGAACCTCAACCGCAATTTGCGCAAGATGCAGCAACGGAAAAACCGGGACCTCAGGGTCCTCGGGGACCGCCACCATGCAAGTCTGGAACTCCGACAGGTGGACCAAGCGCAGGCCGTAGACGGAAAAGAGGCTCATCTGGCATGCCTCCACATGAATATCCTCCGCAATGCAGAGCAACTGCGACCAAGAGCCTGGGCCGGCAGCTGACACCACATACACCCGACCTGGAGCAAGCACCGTACACCATGCAGGCTGGTCTGCAGCAGGTGGGCTAGACACATCCACTGGCAACCGGAAGGGGGACAACACCTGAATGGTGGCCTCATGAAGCAAAGGCTGCTGTGACAGAATCGGTGCCGGGGCACTGGCGCAATCGAGGTGGTGCAACAACACGCAGGGTTGAATACCCACCGGTGCACGGAGAGCCTGCGAGACTGTCCCTGCCTGGAGCGTAACATCGAGCAGAACACGCTCAGGGGGAGTGGCCCAGGCTTCACGTGCAAGGCCCGCTCCACTTCGGAGCACCGCATCCGCTTGCTCTCGTGCACACATAATCCAGTCTGAGGCCACCGGCAGCAACACAGTGTTCTGGCTGTGAAGGCGCAACTGACAGGCCATATGAACAGCCTCAGCCGGGTCAGGGACCTGAGGGAGGCCCAGGGCAGTGCAAGCATAAACCAATCCCACAATGGCATGGGGAATCGCAATGGCATTGCCGAGCATACGCATCTGAACCGTTTTATCGGCATCCAACAGGATTGGTTGCACCGCTCCATGCAGAGAGGCGATTTCAGCTCCGGTGAAGAAGCGCAGGCAGGCTTGGTGCTGGAGAAGGCAGCCCAAAATGCCCTTGCTAGCAATCATGCCCTCTGGCGACGTATGCTGAGACTGATACATGGCAAGGAAAGTGCAAGCATGGCCATCTACAGTCTTAATCCTGTACTGTGCCGGTGTCTGCTGGCGGGCACCTGCTCGCGCAGGAGGGGGCACGTACCAAGGATCCAGATACTTGGAGAGCGCCTCGTCGTCAGGTATGGCAGCAAGAAGCAAGGGGCCTGGCAGATCAAACACTGCATGCGCATGGCCCAAATTGATTCGGCGCTCCATCGTCCAGCTGACCGGAGTAAGCATGATATCAGGCAGGGAACCCTTGAGGGCCAACACACAAATGTGACGCACTCGCTGGCACGGCAAAACATCAAGCAAATTGAGCGTTGCTTGCCATCTAACCTCGTAGTTAGCCAAAGCCCACGCATGCATGACGATTTCGTAGTGCGGGTGCTTCAAGAAGCCAGCAACCTGCTCCAAAACCACCACCTGAACCCCGGCAGCACTAACGGCATCGATCAGTCGCAACATCAACATGCCCTCGTGCGAGTCTAGGCCTGACTCATGACCTGCTGAGCTCCAAGGCTGGCACGGCGGGCTCGCCGCAACCAGCTGCACTGGCATATGCAGAAAACCACGCAACCACCAGTTCCAATTGATGTCAGCTGACAGGTGCACGATTCCTGTTTCGCCGAGCATTACCTCCTCGAACTGTGGCGGGGAGCAAACAAACTGCGTGGAAGGTTCCCGGCATTTGATCATTCGGTCACAGTCCGAATCAACATCCAGAGACCATTTGGCATGAATCGGCACTGAGCCACGGTTCAGCACAAAGGCAGCCTGTGCAAACCCATTAAAGCCTCCACAAAACAGCTCAGCCATCTGAAGCGACTCCCCTGGTTCAAGAGCAGTAGCACCTAGCACCACCGACCGGATATCCGTGCAGTCCAGGACATATTGATTGTCTTGCAAACCAAGCATAGCCTGCAATACTTTCAATGGGCCTTGCATGTGTTGAAGAACGCCCCAGTCCGCTGCACGAAGCTTTAGCACAACAATCTGCTGTTTTGTCTGAGGGCTGTTCGATTGACAGCAATGTGCTCTGGTCCAAACACAACCTTGCAAAAGCCGATGCTCACCAAACGGCTGAACCAGGAAATTGCAAACCTGGCCCACCATCACCGGAGAAATCTCTGAAGCCAGCTTCTGAAGCCGATCCCACTCATGAAGATAAGAAGACTGCAGAGAAGCCCTGGAATCCATGGCGAAAGAAAACCCACGGCCCGATCTGCACCCCCGGGGGGGGGGTAACGACACCGCCTCGTGTAGGCTCGGGCTTAAACCCTGAACCCTAAACCCTGAACCCCTAAACCTCAAACCCTAAACCCTATAAACCCTAAACCCTATAATCCTTAAACCCTACACCCTAAACCCTAAAACCCTAAACCCTATTCCCCAATAAACCCCCAAAGACCTTCGCTCAGGTGGGGACTT
>CAJNJA010014637.1:0-11304 GCA_905231915.1 Symbiodinium necroappetens | reverse complement strand
TCTCGCCAAGCCCGGCAGGCCGCCAAAGGCCAGACCACCTGTGGGCAGGCCCCCCCTTCTGCTTGACCATCAGAGCAGCTCGAAGACCGAAGCCTGGAGGGCAGACTTCGATGGAAACATTTCCGCAATGGCTTGGCGCTGTTGGGTGGTTGCCATCTACCCTATAGTACCCTTACAGGGAACCCTATTATAGTAGCCTATACTACCCTTAAGACCCCATTATAGTACTCAAGAGCTCTATGCTACCCCTCTGGCATTCGGTCGCAAGGTAATGGGCCCTAATCCCTGAAACCGCACACCCGAAACAGGGTGGGGGGGGGGAGGGGAGGGGGCTTGGTGTCTTTGGCTGCAACCAGGCCGGAAAACTTTAAAACCCTAAAACCCCAAACCCTAAACCCTTAATCCTAAACCCTAAACGCCAAATAGCTTAATTTTGATGTTTGCAATGTGAGACGCACTCCAATTGGAGGCCTCGGAAACCGAAGGCTTTCCTTGGCAAGGAGGACGGCAGTTTCAAGGCTTAGGGGCTTAGGGGCTTAGGGCTCAGGGTTTCGGGTTGTGGCTTAGGGCTCAGGGCTGTTTACGGGTTCAGGCTTCTAGTGTCAGAGTTTAGACTAGAGGTTTCGGGTTTCGATGCGTTAAAGCTTAACGTGCTTGGGGGGGCATCAGTATCTTGGTAGTAGAGTAGGAAACCTTTCGCCTTTTAGGGTGTATTGTGATTCCTGTTTGGGTGGTTCTCCAAATTTGAGCCCCTTTTCAGTACCCAATATAGTACGGCACCCTTACCCCAAAGGGACACTACTGTACTTTAGAGAACTACCCATACAAACCAAAAGGTAATCCCTTACCCTAAGGGTCCAGGAATCTCCTTAGGAGGGTCCGGGATCTCCTAGGGAGAGTCCTTGGGTCTCTTTTGGGGTCATCTTGAGGTTCCCGAAAGTCTAAGGACCCTTAGGGTAGTGCCCCTAGACAATTCTTTTCTGTTCGTCATTGTTTCAGGAGACTTTCCAGGCTTACGAACACGTTTCAGGGCTTCGGGTTTAGGGTTTAGGGTTCAAGGCCCAGGGTTCAGGGTTTATAGAGCTCAGGTTTCAGGGTGGAAGAAGAAGTCAGAAGAAGCATGGAACAATTCCGACAACGCTTGCACTCTGCCCCCCCCCCCAACCAAACCAGGGCCTTTGCCACTAGTATCGGGAACCCGAATGAAGCCACCGAGACACCGTAATCCCGAACCCTTCAACCCTATAAAAGGCCAAGCCTGCATTGCAAGATAGCTTCAACAACGTAGGGTGGGGCCTGTATGGCAGTGTCGAAACCGCCGTTACTGCCTACGGCATTCGATGGAGGGTGTGGAATCTGCAGCAATCCTTGTGACACCCGTACAAAAAAAACGTGGATACCCTACAAAAGTCTTCCACAACCCCTGCACCACCCATCAGCCCCTGTTCGAGGCTTGATTCGCAGGACCCTGCTTACACCGACCCCAAACCCTAAAGCTCACGTAAACCCTAAACCCTAAACCCGAAATCCTAAACCGTAGTCACATCCTAAGCCTTACCTGGGGATCCACAAACCAGCCATTTTAAGGGTTCTACCCTCTAATGAAGGGGTCATAACCTACTATTTTGTAGGGGTTTGGGGTCACAGATAAACCCTAAACCCTAAAACCCTAAACCCTAAACCCTAAAACCCTAAAGCCCTAAACCAGGGGATAGACTTGATCCATTTAGCTGCCCACTTCTGAGGGATGCTGTGCGAGACCATGAATGACGGTCGCCTCTCGGGGCTTCATGAGCTTCGTGCTTGGGATCTAGAAAATAGGTCTCAGGCCGAAGGCTGCTGTCACGACAAAACTACGAGAAAACGAAGCACTTCATGAAACGAATCTGCTGGTTTGAAGCAAAGAGTGAAAGAGTCCTTTCCTGTCCAGGAAAGAAGAAGCCTCGTCGAGTTCCTGTGCTGCCACCAGCCGAACAAAGTGAGGGCCACCTGAAGCGGAAGCTGGATCTGGCTCGTACAACAACGCTTCCGTGGGCTTCGATTTTGGCAGGCGTCTGCGACCGCCCCATCAGTGTTGCGTCCATCTGGCTCACTGTCAATGCCTGATATCTCCTTTTGTTCGCATGTGCGCAAGTAGCCTTCATCAGCTGCGACAAAAGAGCTTGTCCACACACCCTGAAGTAGTTCCTTTTTGTGGCTTATATTTAGAACCTATAAGGTATTCCCAACAAGGAACTACTTAGGGGCCTATGGGTAGTTCTCTAAATTAGCCTCCCTTTTGGTAAGGGTGCCGCACTATATTTGGGACCTATAAGGTGACCCTACTTTAGAGAACTAGCCAAAAAAACCTTGGCCTAAAGTAATCCCCAGCTGTACTACCTAGACCCTCCATCTACCCTCTATTAGACCCTAAATACCCTTAATTTGGGATCCTTTACCCCTATTTGAGGGTACTTGGAGGGTCCTGGTACTCTTAGGGTTTAGGGTTTGGGGTTTAGGGCTTCCCCGGTAAACGATTTCGAAGTCGCTGGATTACCGTGAGCACGCTGGTTCAAGCTAGGGGGCTCTGGGTTTTAGGGTTTAGAACCCAGGGTTTCGGAGAGAGCTTTTAGCGTGCATCTACGGTTTGGGGCTTGGGGTCTAGGGATTTGGGTTTAGGGCATTTGGTTTAGCTGGCATTGATTTACAAATAATTTGGAAATATGGGGTGGGGGTTGAGGCGACTAGTGGGTTGGGTACATGCAAGATGACATGGTCAATGGCACCGGTAGCTTCTGTCGCAAAACTGTTCGAAGGGCACTGACCCGTAGAATACCTCTTTGTGTTTTAGCAAAAACCTAAGTCCCGCCAAACGAGCAGTCTATCTTGAAATTCTAGATAGCTTAATTGAAAGGCGTGGCGTTTGCGAAATAGCCACCCGCAAGCTTTGAATCTTTTTCGCCGCCGGGGTCTGCCCGGCGAGACTCACTCAAACTCCTGGTACATACGCTGCTCCATGTTGGCCTGAGGAGGCGGGTTTAGGGTTTAGGGGTTTAGGGTTTAGGGGTTCAGGGTTTAGGGATATTTCCCCTTTTGGATACAGAACATGCATGGGCCGTAGATCGCATGGGAAGACCGACACCAGCGAAATACCACACCCTGCACCCTAACAGCCCTAAAACTGCTGAAGGCCCCAAACCGTCTCAATTCCTGAAGTTCCCAAATCCTTCCAGTACTTAAATCAGAATAAGAAACCCTGTGTCGTTTAAGGTATGCTCCTTAGTTGAGGGGTTTTGACGTCTCTGATTTCCATGATATTGAGCTCTGAAGTACTCGAACACAACTGCTTCCCAGAGCTGCAAGTGATTTGTAGAGGATGTTCTGCTTGATGGGACTTGGGGGCTCCTTAAAGGAAATTACAGGTGGGGAGTTTAGGGTCTTTAGGGCTTCTATAAGGCTTTTATAAGGTATATATAGACCTTCTATAAGGCTCCCATAACGGTAACAAGCCCTACTACCCCAAACCCCAGAGACCGCCTATTTGACACACGCATACACACATGCATATAGATAGGCAGACATACAGGTAGATATATGGAAAGGATTTAGGATTTAGAGGCGAAGACTGGGGAGACTTGCATGGGCCATAAGTCGTTCCCGATCGCTGAAATTGCCGAGACAGACTTCATGACTCATGTGCCCTTAACAAGTGATTCTCTTACAGGAAGCTACAGGTGGGGAGTTTAGGGTATATAGGGCTTGGTAGATAGACCTTCTATAGCTGCTCCTATAACGGTAACTACCCACCTGAAAATGTCCTAGATTCTCACGAGGGCTAAAAAAAGGCTTGCATAACGGCATGATCCTCACCTGCCGTCTAAAGCCAAACAAACCCTGCGAACCTCCAAGCAACACATCATGGCTCACCCAGATTCCGGGAATGAAATGTTCGCTCTAGCCTGTGGTAGTGAGATGCCCAATATCAAGTCCGATCCTCTTGTGTCCATTATGCAACATGTCCCAAAGGCCTAACTGGAGATTCTCTGAGGAGTACTCGGCAGGATCTAAAGGAATTCAATTCAAAGGCGCCCTCCCTCACCTCCCAAAACCCTAAACCCACCCTAAACCCTAACCCTAAACCCTAAACCCTGATGCACAGCCAGCGATTCCAAGGTCACATGCTCTAGTCCCAAGGCGAGGCTCGAAGACCCTAAATTTAGGGTCCCATAACGGTTTAGGGTTTAGGGTTTAAGGGTTTAGGTTAAAAGGGTTGAGGGTGTAAGGGTTTAGGTTAAAAAGGGTTTAGGGTATAGGGATCGAGGCTTGCGAAGGGTTTCAGATCACTACTCCAAGTAGACAAACACTACCTACTTTGACGTTGGTGCTTTAAAACAGACAATGCCGCCTGCTTTGACTCTCTAAACCCTAACCCCTAAACTCTAAACCCTAAACCCTAACCCCTTAACTCTAATTAACCCTAAACCCTAGCCCCTAAACTGTAAACCCAGTAAAATATAAGCTTCCCAGGGTGTTGGGGCAGTCCTTAGAGTTCCTTACGGTTGATGATATAAATCCTGCAGTACCTTAAGGACCCTAAACTATGGGAAGTATGGTATATATTCCTTATTATGGGTAATCCAGGATTTATATCATCAACCGTATCTCGCCAGCGGTAGCCGAAGCTCCAAAGAGTCTCGTCGGGTGGGTGCAGGGAGTACCTAAACCTTACACCCAGAATCTCTACACCCTAAACGCATAGGGCTGCAGCTAGTCTAGACAGATAAATTGATGGCCCCTAAACAATAAGGTACCAACAAAATCAAGGACGAATAAGCCTTTCTTGCCAGCAGCTAAAGGCCGGGTGGCAGCAAGGAGCCCGGCCATCTCGTTATCCAGCCCAACTTTGTCACAGAACTGCCTCACTGTCGAACTCTAACCATGCAAATAGCCGAAAACAGGTACAGACCCATGATTAGAATTGGGTTTGCTGCTACATTACAGTACAAGTATAGAAAGAGCTATATGGGCTACGGGGTACCGCTACTAACTATACCGACCTGCATATCAGGTATTCACTTACGTAAAGGCTTTAGACCTTAAAGTGAGAATCGTTCGGCATTTTTTGGCATAAGTACAAGGCTACACTCAATCTTCAACTGGTTCAGATTCAAGAATTTTCATTAAGTGTGAACTGAAATACACCCGGCAGAGCTACATTTGGCCGTGCTCCTGCGAAACCTATACCCTTCTAAAATCCAGATCAGCCGTGATTCTGACAAGTGCAGGGCGGCACAAACTCGGACAGTGACAGGGACGATGACGATGATGATGATGATGATGATGCTGATGATGATGAGTTTGATGACGATGGTGAGGATGATGAAGATGACGACGACGACGAGGATGATGATGATGATGAGGAGGAGGAGTACAATGATATTCAAACACAAAACGTTAATGACCGCAAAAAGCATCTCGCATCACATCGCAGCAATACTCATGATGATGATGATGGCAGTGGTGGTGGTGGTGGTGGGGGTGGTGGGGGTGGTGGGGGTGGTGGGGGTGGTGGGGGTGGTGTCGGTGGTGGCGGTGGTGGTGATGGTGGTGCTGGTGGTGGTCGTGGCGGTGGTGGTGCTGGTGGTGGTGGTGGTGGTGGTGGTGGTGGTGCTAATTCTGATTATGGTGAAGGAGAAGAAGATGATGATGGTGGTCGGTGGTGATGGTGATGATGATGGTACCAGTACGGGTGTCTGATGATAATGTGCTGATGATGATGGTGATGGCGTTGACGTTGGTACCGATGATTCTGATGCATTCGCATGGAGGCCAAGACTTGCAAGTCCGAGTTCGTGTTCATGCCACCCTTACGTCCTAGGTACAGCGTCAGGACGGCATGCTTAGGTGAAGGCTTTTGCAGGACGTGGGCAAAGCAACCAGGAACTTCGAAGCTTTGTTGGCAGAATGCCTCGAGCTCCAAAATCCTACGTCCAGCTTTTCTCGACACTCTAGATGCCCGTATCTCCGAATGGAGAAGCTCCCTGCAACTTGGCTGCTTGGCGAGTGTGAGGCAGTCATCTCCCTGGCACTGGGAACGGGAGGAGTCAAGGTGTATAGTTGAGGGCTTATGCAGCTGAGTATTCAGGTTTGAGGGCTTAGGGATTTGAATTACGTCTTGTGGAGTGCGGCGTGGGAAAGCATTAAAGTAAGTTTGGTGTTCGCAAAATTATGAGGTTGAACTGGATTCGCATTTCCCTCGCTATTCTAGTATGCAACAGTCCTCCATCTTTCTTTCTGCATAAGGACGGGACAATCTGGTAAAAAACTCTATAGACAACGGGAAGCTGAGTTACTACGAGACTTCTTTGTCCCCGTATACAGTCCCTAACTAAAGATAGTACAGCAGCCATGCACAGATGGCTTGTCAAGGCTGGTGTGCAGGTGCTGGCCTCGTAAACGCGGATCTGCTGAACACCATCGTCCGTGTCAACATCGAAGATCATCTTCCTCAAGTCGACTTACTATGACTCTGACCTGGACTAGGACAAGTAACTAGTACCAGTACCGGTACCATGGCTACTACTGTTACGATTACATATACCCACTACAACTATTACTATTACTGTTACGATTACTCTGACTCTGACTGGTACTATTACTGCACATTGCAGAACTTGCAATCCCCTTGCCTGGAAAGGAGTTTAGTTGATCTGGGGCTGACAACATGCGCTTAACTCGAAATAACTTCCTGGCTAATCTTTTCAGATCCGGACCAAGCAACTGCTTGTGGAACCCGCAGAATTCCAAATTCAGAGACTGCCTATCCTCAAGAAACAGAAAACAAACTTCTACACATGGTCGAGGTGTGCTTACAGGCCCGAAAAGTTCGAAAGAGACCAGTTCCGGCATCAGATGCCATAACTCTGAACTGCGGGCCCTTGCGACAATCTTGACTTACCTGGGGGATCTATACCTGTAACTAATTAAAACCTAATAGAGTTCAATCAAACTCGAACTGACTTTTCATCCCATCCTAGCCCGGGAGACCAGCTGTCTTCCTCGCCGCGCGGCAATTTAAAACCGAAATTACAAAACCCCTCACCCCCAAACCCGTCACCACCCCATGTTCTAAACTCCAAGTACTCTAACACTCCTACACCCCCAACGCCAAACGCAACCAAGCCATGAAGAAAAAGGCACACGAACACACACACACACACACACCCCTAAACCCTGATCCCTAAACCCTAAACCCAATCCTTTAAGGGTAAGCGTAGTACTGAAGAGGTAGGACTTTAGGGGTCCCTCCAAGGGCTCCCACGGGGGATTCCCTAAAGGTTCCATCATAGCCAAAGCTTCGGCGGTCGCTCCAGGAGGTCAAGCTGGTCCTGCGCTGCGGTTTAGGGTTTAGGGTTTAGGGTTTCAGGGAATATGTTTATGATGCAGATTATTCGGATTATGATTATGATGTCATCACTGGTCATGCTACTTGTTGATAACATTCTCAGGGTCGCTATCTACTGTGCTATTCGATGTTGCTGTTATCATTGTTGCCTTTAATACTGCTATATAAAAACAATTTTTACTAGTATTGGTAGTAGTTCTCATTTGTACGAGGACTGTTGGCAGGGTAGTGCACGGCACAGGGTCGAGAACTTTCAGGGTTCAGGGCCAATGGCGGCCACAACTCGGAGCCACGGCTTAGGGTTCAGGGTTTAGAAAAGATTGCCGAGTGATTTGTACAGTCCCTATACATTCTAAATCAAAGTTGATGCTTAGACACATACTAAGAAACTACACAACCGCAGGTTTTGGAAGTTGTTTGAGGTACTTGTGGCTCCATGTGTGATTGCTGTCGTTATCCATTGTTCTGCAGAGTTTGGGTGGAACCTTGGGCCTCACAGCCCAAAACCCCACAGCGAATAAGACATCGATTTTTCCAGACATAGAATTATGGTTTGGGGTACGTAGAGTATGCAATGGTCGCACTCCAACCCGAAAAGCAAGGGGGCCGGCAACCCTAGAGAAGTAAACTGCTGCATGGCAGGTATGGAACAGAAAGTCTTTTGCAGCGGAGACTTTCCGGGTGTGTACGCCGAAGCCAAGGCCCACAAGACCAAAGCCTAAACAGACCACAACCGGACAACAACCCCAAAGACCATCTTGCGTTCGCCAGAGTGCTTCAGGCAGTTTGGAGAGCTCACAGAGGAGCCACTCCACTATGTAAGCCTTTAGCAGAGGCAGGGGTACGCCCAGCGCCGCATGGGGCCGTCGTCGATCGACGAAGTAGCAGGTTAAGGCCCCTGAGAGCCATTCGCCCGTACAAACAAGATACCATTCTATCTGCAGGAATGGTCGCAAGGCCAAGTGCTCTGAGATTCCACGGCACAATGTTTGGCCAAAAAGTGCCAAAACCCCGTAGCCCGGACAAAGCTTTGAGCAAAGGCATCCAAGTCGGCTCCCTGGCAATCTGTAGGATACGGAAACGAGCTTCCCATGCGGCCGAAACAGGCATAAGGATGCTGGCGGTGATGGAATCAAGGAGCAAAGTACGGTTCCGCGCTCGAGATGCCCGTGTAAAAGCATTCTCTTGGGATTGCAGGCATCTGGTGGAAGCTCTGTAAGCTCCCCAGCCAAGGCACTAACGACCAATCCGGCGCCAATAGAATTAGGATCCCACGTGACGAGCCAGCCGACCAGCGCCAGTGCCGAGGTGCCAGCACGAAGTGCAAAGGTGATGTTCAGAAAAACCGACTCAGGAGATTCACCTGGACGGACGGCAGCAGCACCAAAGATGGGACGGCGAAGGGAAAGTAGCCAGCCTCCCAGTTGCGGAGCACCAGCATAAGCCGGAATGCCACTTTGAGCAGAGCACCTGCCAAGCAACCGGGGCGAGCCACCTCGCTGATGTGCCGGATGGCATGCTCCGATGAACCGATTACGCAAGAAAGTGCTGGGACGTCTAGGGAGAGCTCCACGCCGGCTGCAGCAGCGGCAATGGTCCTGGTGTGATAAACACTCTGCACATAATAGCCTGGAGCCACAACCGGGGTACTGGCAGCATCGCAGTTCAGTACGCACCCGCGAGAATTGTGGGTTCCCTCTGCGGATATGGGGACCATGTCGAGCGCAGGTGGAGTGGCCTCGCCGAACCCGTGCTCTGCTTAGCTGTGTCTGACAGAGAGCATAACCGAACCATGTGCCAGGCCCGGTAGGCACGGCCCGGACCAAGCAAGAGGAGGGAGCCAGCTAACAGCTGAGGCAAGTGAGCAAGAGGCAAAAGCAGATCCGATCGGGCACGGGGAGGAGACGAGCGAGCTAAGCGGAGCAAGGGAAACAAGGGAAAACTGGGAACGGACACAACCTCAAGACGGCAACGAGTGGAGAAGGGAAGGTGTAAACAAGCGAAGAGCGGGCCGCCGAAATACCAGCCACTGTCGGCCGACAGGCAAGAAAGAGAGCTGAAGTGGGCGGGTAAGGAGAAGCGGGCAACTGTGGGACGGCTCAATCCGTGAGCCCTATCGCCCAATGCTTCGCAGAGATGAAACAAAACCATATAAAAACAAAAACCCTGAGTGCCGTGGGCAAGAGAGCAATCTGCGGAAGGTGGACCGGCTGAAAGCTGGTCACCGTCCCCCGACAGGCAAGATGGAGAGCTGAAGCGGGGGGATGAAAAGCCGTAGGGGTCAGTGGGACTTGTGCGTAGCTCAAAAGGTTTGCCCTATCACCCATCGCTACCGCAGAGAAAGAATAGAGAGAAGGAGAAATGAGCACCGTGGGCAGAGAGCAATCTGCGGAGGGTGGGTTGGCTAATTACCAGCCACCGTTGCCCGGCAGGCAGGAAGGAGAGCTGAAGAGGGGGGAGAAAAGAGACGCGAGAGCCGTGGAGGTCAACGCGAATTATGGGACGGCTCAACTAAGGAGCCCTATCGCCCATCGCTATGCAGAGAAGAAAGAGAGAGAGAGAGAGAGAGAGAGAGAGAGAGACGGACAGAGAAGTGAGCACCGTGGATGAGAGAGTAAGTAAGTCGGAGAGAGAGATATAAAGAGAGAGAGAGAGAGAGAGAGAGAGAGAGAGACAGATAGAGAGAGAGAGAGAGTGAGAAGTAGGCCGGGGTCTGGAAACTAGAGCGCGGTCAGGAGAAGAGAACGGCGAGAACAGGGGTGGACAGTCTGCGATAACAACGCGCCAAATCGCCCATCACCCTGCTGAGTGCTGCGGAGTCAGACAAGGACCGGGAAGACAGATGCAGAGAGGGAGGCAAGCGGTAGCAATTAGATGTGCGCTGCGAGGCGTCAGGGATCGGAGGGGCTGCTCTGGGAAGAGAGAGGAGGTTAGCAGGCAACAATGCAAACGAATGCATAGTTGGTAAGAGGCGGCCACGTCCACTAGACAGGCGGAAGGAGGCAGAGAAAACGTGCAAAAACGGAGAACAAGCAGGCGGGGGAACATGCCAGAGGAGTGTGAGTAAGAGGTGAGCGGCACCGGGGCTGAGAAAGGACCGAACAAAGCCTGCAGAAGGGGAGGCGGAAGGCGAGAAGAGAGGGCGTGCGGGGAGAGACGGGAGAGAACCAGAGCAGGAGAGCGACCACCGGGGCAAACGCCCGAGGCAGGAGAGACCAATAGGCATCCTGGAACAGTCACAGGACTGCAAAGACGCGGCCAAGCGGCAAGGAAAGAAGGAACGAAGAAAGAGGAGATGGCACTATCACCCCACGGAGGGGGCAAGGTGGCAGGAAGGTGGGTGTTCCTCGACGGGGAGGTACCCGTCTTGGTGCCGTCCCTGGAGTCCCACCAACCTCAAGAGGCCGCCAAGCACCCAATGCTCCTTAGGGCCCAGGGGATAATATAATATATAATCTAGTATGATCTAATATAGCCAAATACAATCTAATATAATCTAATACACCCTAATATAATCTAATATAATCTAATATAATCTAATATAACCTAATATATTCTAATATACTCTAATATAATCTAACATAGTCTAATTATAAAACCCAATAAACACTAATAGACTAGACTAGAATAAGGTTTAAATATATTATATTATAATATACTATAATATGATACTGGTATAAAATAAAAACAGAATAGAATAGAATAGAATAGAATAGAATAGAATAGCGTAGAATACAATGCAATATAGTATGAAACAAAATAGAATATATAATGATATGATATAAAATAATATAGTATAGTATAGTATAGTATAGTATAGTATACTATACTATACTATGTGCTTTCGGAGCACACGCCCGCAGTCTTCGGACTTGCCCATCCAAGCCCAGCTACTCTGGAGGGCGAAATCGAAACCGAAA
>CAJNJA010014636.1:0-12111 GCA_905231915.1 Symbiodinium necroappetens | reverse complement strand
GCAAGGGCGCAAACGTGGCGCGGACGATGAACAATTCTTCTTGCAGGCGTCCCTGGGCCGTGTTCAATCCAAGAACTCGGTAGCTCATGAAAACATTCGGGGAACGTCCTGGCTTAAGAGAATGGTACAGAGTACAGACTCTGCTTTGTCCAAACAAACGGGCTCACAGCGAAGGCGTGCATCAACGAATGGAGACTATGAACCCAACTGACATGCGCTGGATTCGGAACCAGCTGGGCCACATAGGGCAATCCACAACACTCGGCTGATGGATCTATGCTTTGGTATGCATTGGACAATAGCTCCGGCGTAATCTTCGGCACTGTTAGAGGCAAGCTGTCGTTGACCCTCGACCGCATCTCACTCCTGACTTGCAATAAGACGTTATCACATTGGACTCTGTGATCCATGTCTGCAAAAGGAGGAGGACATTGCAATTGGACTAGATAACTCGCCGCGCCATGAAGCACATCCTGAGAGTGCAGCACCTCCCCTTCATCGTTGACCATGTTGTCCGGCAGACCACTCGCATTCTTCTTGAGGCACTTGGACAAGAAGGAATCTGCTTGAGGGTCTTTGGAAGTGCAGAGCTGCAAATATCGACTGCATCGAAATTTGAGCGCCGCCTTTCGATGCAACGCTACCTGTTGCCGGTACTCATAAAACGACTGCAGCATTTTCCACTACCCCTATACTCGTATTGCAACCCCTTATGCCATCCCGCACAAAAGCAGCGGCAAAAAAAACAAAACAGCATCACGAACAACATAATTAGTCGCAGATCTGATCTGCAGTCGTGGCATCAAAAGGGTGACAGTGGGGCTCGGGACTTTTTTTTCGGGACTAATACCCGTCACAATCGTTTAAATCGTAGAAGGGCAACACTGTGGCAAAAATCAAGCGTCTCACACAAAACGGCGGCGGTGGTGGTGGTGGTCGTGATTCTGCGTCGTGGCAACGGCAACGGCCTTGTCGTGGCAGTGCCGAAGACGTCATTGCATGAACAACAAGTCTAAATGGATAAACTGCCGCAGACTTCCTGCAGCATAGGTCAGGTCAAAGCCTCGTGTTGAGACACATGGGCATGAAAGGCCACCCAACCATTTCGTTGATGTGGCATACGTGTGAAATTATAGGAGAGCACTTTGTGCCGCCAAACTGTTGGAGTTTGGTTCCATAAGGTCTCCAAACTAAGCCGATCGCCGCACATATCCAGAGCCATGCGAAAAACTTCAGAAAGCCATGTTTGTTTGGGTCTGCCTCGCTTCCGAAGTCCATCATGCCATCGCGGCTGAAACGTCCCATCATGGAAAATACATGTTCGCATGACATCCTCCCGTGGAAGTTGCGCGATGCGCCCCAAAAGTAGCAGCTGTCGGCGCCAAAGAATGATTGAAAGTTTCTCAGTGCCAGCTTCTTGTAACACAGTCTCGTTGCGCACGTGGCTGATGAATGAGTGTGGTATGTCACGTCGAGGATGGAACGAAGGCACCGAGCTTGAAAAGCCTCAATTTTGCCTAGGTCAGCTTTGCAAAGCCAAGCTGTATGAAGGGAATACATCAAGCGGGAAACCACACAAGCCGAGAAGATTTGTAGCCTCTTTGCGCATGCCAGATGAGCATGCTTCCAAACGCGGTTCAATGCATCGAAATCTGCTTTGGCCATCCCCAGCCGACGGTTCACCTCTGAAGTGAAAAAGAAAAGTGATGGAGCCGGACGCGGAGACCACACTGCCAAGGTAGACCAATGACGTTTTGGTCTTGATGGGTTCGCCGTTCGGCCCTTGGATGACAGCAGCACAACCTATCGGCAAAACTTCGGTCTTTTGCCAATTCAACGATAAGCCATATAGTCGGCTTGCCGTGGTTTTAGGCTCAAAATCAAAGTGTCGTCGGCATAAATCAAGTCATTGACGAGCGCTGGTGGAGAGTCAAGGCCTGAGACGGATTGGAACTCCCGAGTAGCATCTGTAAATAACACCGTCATCAAGATCGAAAGGAGGAATGGTGAAAGCGGGCATCCTTGCGAAATGCCAAAGCATTGAATATGTGAAGTCGATGAATGACCAGACGCGCGGACTGTGAAAGTCCTGTTGCTGTCAATTGCCCGGATAAGTCCGCGATACAAAGGCGGTAAACCAAATCTCTCGAGAGCATAAAGCAAACCGTCGGGACTGATAGAATCGAAAGCTTTTTCCCAGTCCAGGGATAGCATCACCAGAGTACCATTCCGGTCTGCCAATGTCATGTCGAGCAATCTCCGTGCAACAAAGATCGCGTCAGCACTGCCACGCTTGGTACGAAACGCAAATTGCAGCATAACCAAAAATATTGCGGACTAATAGGAAGAACTCTACCAGTCGTCCGGGAAAATATCGGATTGGATCTCCGGCAGATCAATGCCGCAGACATCGCAAATGCGAGAATGTGGGCTGCACGTGGTCTGGCCGACTGAACCGCCTGACTGCAAGGATGGCGCGACGCAGGACGGCACGTTATGGACTTGCTGTCAGAAAATTGTTTTTTTTTTAATGTCGCTGACAACGCTGTCGGCAGTGCCAGCGCACTCCGAGTACACGGTACTTCCAGCCCGCTTCAAAGTCGATTCCAGCCGCAGGCTCGAATCGTGGAGGGTGTTGAGGAGATACAGCACCGCCACGGACTGCACGAGCCGAGAAACAGCGGGCATAACGAACCCCCGAAAGGCGCCATGATTTCGCGATCGGCCAAATCTTGTTATCAGCACCAGCAAGAACGCCAATGGATGCCAGTGGTAATGTGGGGCTGTTCATAATCGCCCTGCGTCGCGCGATCTAAATGCTTCCAAGTGCAACCAAGCGCAAGCACGACCAACACAGTGGAGATCGTGCTTGCAGACATGGACCAGGGAATGTGAGAACACGAAACATGTCTGCATGCAGGTGTATGCCGCGTGGCTAGACGTCCTTCGAGAAAGCAAAGCACGCCCGTGCATGCAGTTCCGCTTGAGCAACTGCCCCTGCTGTGAATCTCTGGGTCTTCATGGTTTTGGTGCCAGAGTTCGGTTTCCTTCTTGCGGTTGCAGCAGCTTGTCTACGCTGCGAAGGGCAGTGCGCCAGCCATGTGCCTCAGAAACGCGGCAAGCGCTTTGGATGGTGAAACTGCACCAGGTGGGGTTTCAATACAATCACCACTGTGGCCCGCAACAATGAACACACAGGGCTGGACTATTCAATATTTTGAAGGTGGATCGCAACAACATCACATAGATGTTGAATTCCGTTGCAATCCGCTGCATGTCGAAACACTACACCCGCCCGAAAATTGCTGGCGCTCACGTGAGGGACCCATGCAGGACCTCGGGCGCGGATCTTTTTTTTTTTGGCGCATCTCATTGGTGAGATTAGCGAGTAGGAGGAGAGGTCGTGGTGCCGCTTCTGGCGGAGGCCTGAGCGAAACAGCCTCCTGGTGCAGATCTTTGGTGGTACTGGCTAATTTTAATTTAATTTTATTCAACTGGCCGATCGCCGCCGCCTTGACCTTGTCGTGTACGAGGCTACTCCGCTTGGCGCGGCGTTGTGTTGCGACGTCATGCTCGTGTCGCCTCTGACACGCGAGGGGCGGCCCCCGCCCTCTGCTGCCACTCGCGATGGCGCCGCAGTCGCTGTCGCAAAAAGGCGCAAGCGTGTTGCCTACCCTGAGCTGCTGCGGCGGGCCGCAGCGACTGTGCGTCCCGGCCTGCGAAGTTGGAGGCCGTTGGAGCGCTGAGTGGCTACGCCTCGTCACTCCATTCGCACGCCTCCGAGCCCAGCGTGCTCCGGCCGCCCTGCGGCTAGGCAGGGTTGGCTGCGAAGTCGGTGGGGCTTTTTGAGCATGCCTCTGCAGAGCACACTTGCTGCCACGCTGTTCGGAGCGCCGTACGTCGCTTGAGGACGTGCTGCACGACGCAACTTCTCCCGCCCCCAGCCTTCCATGGGCCCGTAATGCGCAAGTTGCACGGGGAGTTGGACTTCTCGGTTTTGCGGACATCAAAAGAGTGCGGGGGAAAAAATGAAGGTTGAAACTGCGAAAAGTTCCATGTAATCATTGCTTCGCTCCTCGAAAGAGAATGGGGTTAGCCCCCCCAATCAAGCAGGACATGGATACCGTACGGGCAACGTGAAAGAATTCGGTCACAAAAGAGAAATGCCCTCGCAATATGTTGTTGTTGTTGTTGGCCCGTACACCCTGTAAACGCGCAAAACCGACATGCCGATTCCATCGGTATTTACAGTGTTGTCGTCGCTTCATGTGCCGAATATATCGGTGCCGTCGGCGTTTGAGGCGACTGCAAATGCACGATTTGCAAGTGCCGCAAATTCTCGGTACCGAAACCCTCGGTATTTCCGGTGTTTACTTTACATCCAATGCCCAAAACCTAATAACGTCCATGGTCTAGTGCGTTTGAGAACCTACCCACAACCTAATGACATCCATGGTCTAGTGCGATTGAAAACAGAGCACCCATGCCCAAAACTTAATGACGTCCATGGTCTAGTGCATTTGAGAACAGAGCACCCATGCCCAAAACTTAATGACGTCCATGGTCTAATGTGTTTGAGAACAAGGCATCCATGCTCAAAGCTTAATGACGTCCATGGTCTAGTGCGCCTGAGAACAGAGCATCCATGCCCAAAACTTGATGACGTCCATGGTCCAGTGCGTTTGAGAACCGCCAGGGTTTAGGAGAGTAACGCAAGCTCATCTTGCGTTTCAGCATTAAGATCAAGATGACAATGATGCTGATGATGCTGATGAGGATGATGATGATGACGATGACGATGCTCATGCTGGTCGTCATCATGTTGCAGACCCATGTTCCTTTTTTTGTGTCTACTCCGCCCACGACCGTCATTCTCATGTTCATGTTGTTGTTGGGAGAGCTTCTTGTACCATGCAAACACGCGCTTGTCTGAAATTTGCGTCCGGCGTTTTCCCACACAAAAGCGCAAATGTTGTCTTGCGGCAAGGGTTCGCCCGCAAAACCGAGGCCAAGGCTACGCGGAGAAATTTCGTGAACAGAGCTAACC
Organism: Symbiodinium necroappetens; assembly: GCA_905231915.1. Classification (NCBI taxonomy): domain Eukaryota; class Dinophyceae; order Suessiales; family Symbiodiniaceae; genus Symbiodinium; species Symbiodinium necroappetens. The sequence continues at coordinate 7,064 of CAJNJA010014636.1, read as the reverse complement.
GAGAGTGGGTTTTGTCCCACGCAGACCACGTAAAATGCATGTCGGCGCTTCCTGCGTGTCTACGCCAAAACAACATGCCTAACAACGCGCGCGTTTATAGGTTGATCGAGCATTGTTGTTGTTGGTGTTGCGTGCAAGCACTTGCTCTGGTGCAAACCTTCATCGGATGGTGCTGTGGCCCGACACACAGAAAAATGCGCCGGCGGTGCCACATTCACAACAAGGAGGGTCGGGCCAAGTTTGGCGGGTTTGGTGCCTTTGAATATGTGGCTCGCCTTCCTGCAATCGAAGCACCCAGTGCGGACTGTACCAGGCCCCGATGCAAGGGGAATCTTAGACTGTGGAAGTTTACTATGTCACAGGGACCGGATAACAGTTGGGAGACGTTGCCCATGGAAAGGGTTGAGTGATTGAAAACAGATGGCTATTGAATAGACGTTTGTCTTCAATCGGCCATTGACAATTACAGTTGAAGCCCGCACTGAAACGATGTTGTTGCGGTCGTTTTGGTACTGCCATGATGCATGTGTCAGCGAAAGGCGGCACGACATGTGGACGCCATGATAACACATGCGCTGCGCGCTTCCTGATGGTGTCTCCCCGCATGCTCGCAAAATGAGACCGTCCCCAGTGCGAGGACGCTCGGGTAGCAAAGGGGGTGCTTTAGCCACGCACGGGTAGCAAACGTTTTTCCGGCCGAACGAGGTCAGCTCCGGGCGGGAACGAGGAACGGCAGGAAGAAGGCTGCACCGTGCACACTCAAAGCGCCTCTCATCTTTGGCTCTGACCCGTTCACGCTTCTGTGCCGGATTCCGTTGTGCGCCGCAGCACTCCGTGCCTAAAGACGCCTTCAGGTCGGGCAGCAAGTTGAGAAATTGAGGGGTGCGTAGGCACACGAGCCGGAGGCAAAGCGACTACGGAACGGACAAAAGCCCAGAGCAGTGACCTCACGGCTGAACGTCTCACCCCAAGCAAATCGTGCCGCACACACCAGAACCGGTGACCAATGCCCCGGCATACCCGGACGTTGCAGGGGCTTCGAAAACTGCTAGGTGGCCACCACCAGACCTTCACACCCGAATCCCGGCTCGCAGCGCCTTGTTGCCCTTGGGCGAGAATTCTTGGGGAACCCTAACCCCATCCTACACAACCCTGGCCCCAAGAGTGTGCAACGAAACGGGTTTTAAAGCCAGCCACAGGCTTAATGATGCTGAGAGCTGTGAAATGTTGGGCGAACCCTAAAAAACAAACCGACCTAATTAGCAAACAACACAGGGCCATGTCGAAACCACCTTCAAATGTGGGGCAAAGGTGCGTGGAGCTGCTACCACTGTGCTGCACGATGGGCTGGACAAAATATTAGAGATTCGCGTTCCCCTTTCAATCATCATGCAAGTGTATCGAAGTCGCCTTTTGCGAAGTGTCACTTTGCGATCTGGAACGTAGCAGCTGAAGTGCCGAACCACAACGATCTGCAACGGCAAGTGTAGCAAACCGCAGCAGGGGCGGAGGCCATGTCGCTGAACTATGCGACGTTCTGGCAGGGGTCACCAGCAGAGCTGATGTCGTGCGTATAGGCGACCACGAATACACCCACGAATGCACCTACACAGAAGAAAACTCGAGTGTCATCGCTCTTCGATTTCCACGACATATCCGAATGCTCAGCAGAAAGAACAGTCATCCTTCGGCTTTGTCGGCCTTGTCTGGAAGCTGTTCTTCGCGGTTCTGGCGAGATCGGACCGCGCATGTCCACGTTGACCCCTCGTCACGGATATCTGACAGATAAAACGCCTCTCAGTAGGCGGTACATGCCTTAAAAGTCTTGGTCGGCGTCGTGGGGCGAGCTTGTTGGCGTAGTTTGGCGGGCCCGTAGCAGAGCAGGGCGAGAGGAAGCATACAGACGTGACCTGCCGCACTTTACACAGGGCCGCATCGCGCTCGATGTGAACCCTGCAGGCAAGCATGTCTGACATGTACGAATGCTGCCGCGACTACCTGGGCCACACCAAGTGTCGTCACAACCAATGCCAAGCAAAAACAGCAACTCTGCTGTCTGACTCTCAGCCGCATCAGCAGTAGCAGCAGCAGCCCATCACCCGCTCCAGCAGCAGAATCACCCCTATCGGCAGCATCAACATGATCAGTGTCACCAAAACCGTCAGGCTAGCATGCATAACGGACATGGTGAGCAAGTACAAAGCCGAGCTTGGGATGGAACTTCCCAATCGAAGCTTCGTCGACGAGCTGCAACCTGTTCGGGCTCTCAGCCTAACAACTTCGTGGGCGAGATCGGGTTGAAGGCAGCTTTGGTAAGATCGAAGTTTAAGGCTCGAGGGCTTATTAGGCTCTTCTGCGAGAGACGGCATGGATGTGTTCCCCTCCGGAACCCTATTATGAACTCTAGACTCTAAACGTTGGCTGGGCGCTGATGATTGTCATCTTGGCCGTAGAAGACAAGCTGCCGGAGCGTGCACCTGGTTGCCTGATATGCTAGCCTTAATAGTCAGAATTTTGATTTTGGTAAAAAATATAATCTAACTTGAATAAGGAACATCCAAAATAGTACTGGAAATTATTTAGGCCCCTATGTTACTCTGGTTCCTCTCTTTCTGGCGATGCTGAAGTTGGGACGGATGATAGCGAGTGCGGCTGCTGCTGCTGCTGATGAGGCTGACGATTCTGACCTGCTACAGCCGCTTCTCGCAGAATCAACGAGGTGGGGCTGATAGCTTCTGAGCTGTTTCAGGTCGAGGGGCGTGCCACAGACCAGCAGCAGAGCAGGCATCCAAAGCAGTGAGCCTACAATAGTACCACAGCGAACTGACTGTCGAAGGCAACTCGCGAGTTTAAGAAACACATAAGCCCTCTACGCCCTAAGCCCACATCCTAAACCCTAAGGCCCCAGGCCATAAACCCTGCACCCCAAACCTACACCCTAAACCCTATTCCCGCAAACTACACACTAAACTTTGCTAAACCCTACCTGAACCCTGTGAAACCTGCGTGGTTGCGGCTCCCCCACTATGATCTCTTTACTTATGTCCGCAAAACAGAAGGCAAGCCTTAAAAGTAAGCTCAACTTCTTCCAAAGGCGCCTTTCAAGCCAAACCAGATTCCGTCCAGTAGCTCCCTTGGCATTGTCGGACCTTCGCGCAACTTTTTTTGAAGGTGGAGACGGTATGGTTATATAGCACGATATTCCTCAAAGACCTACTGTAATCGTTATGGTTTCATCGGGGTTGAGGGTTTAGGGTTGAGGCTTTAGGGTTTTAGGTGTAAGGGGGCCCCAAAACCCCAAATCCCTACAAACAAGTAAAGCCGGTTGTGTCTTTGCGGCCTCCAATGAACAGTATAGCCGTACTCGTGCAGCTTCCGGAAGAAAACCACGTTAGTATTGGCAAGTCGTTCGGTTCCTGCTTCCCACATGCGCGTCATGTTACTGAGGCTGCGGCATGAGGTTCAGAACCATCTTGCGAACATCTTGCATCACACGCGACCTCGCGGCGCTGTGATAAAGTCCCAAGCCCTGCAACTTCACCTGAATGCTGAATTACGTCCCTGCACCCCTAATTAATTATGTTGCATAAAACACCCCTATAGAGGAACTCGTATACAGCTGAACCTTAATATCTGGACCAAAACCCTAAACCGTGGCAAGGCCGGGTTTCTGTCAGACCAAAAGGTCAAGGGATAAAGATTTTGGGTTAATGGGGAATTTAGGGACGAGGGCTAGGGTTTAGGGATTACGATAAGCTGTGTAATTAGTGTAGAACCCCGAGTAATCATCCAAACTATCCCTGTGGTTGCCGCTTATAGTTACTTAAACTAGCATATGCCCCAAAATGTTTTGCAAATATTGCGGCCGCTGTACTCGGCGCCTGGACGTTTCCCTGAGCCCTCATGAGACCCCTTGGACTCGCTCCAAAATCTTGTCGCCAACATCAGGGTGTAGGGGCTTCGGGTGTAGGCGTTAGGGTTTGCACCAGCATCGACGTCCCCGCGCAATCCTGTCAGCATCGCCAGCATCATGATCGACGCCCTAATCATCGTCTTCTTCATGTTTGCCGTCCTCCTCCTCCTCCGGCCGGTCCTCCTCCCTCGTCCTCAGCCTCATCTTCATCCTCATGATCATCACGATCATCATCACCCTCATCACCCTTCACTTCCCGCTACCATCAGCATGATCACTGTCATCGTGAGCATCGTGAGGCTGATGGTCGACAGTGTGAACACGGCGGTCATTATCATCATCAGCCTGGGAATCAGCCCCCCCCCCCCCNNCCACCACCACTACCACCGCCACCGCCCCCCCGGTTTCTCGACCTGTAAACCCCACGTAACACGCTTGAGTTAAGTGTATTAACAAGCCCCCACTTCCAGCACCCGTCTAAGACCCTAAACGGAAGCCTGGGAGGAACCCCTAATGCCCTAAGAAGGCCCGTACATCGAAGGAATCCTCTGCCGTCTATAGTGGCCCTCCCCCAAACTCCGAGAACCCAAAACCCTGAACCCTTTAGAACTATAGAAATTAGGACACTGGGACGAGACCCAAAGGTTCTTTTCACCAGCGCTGCTGACGAAGAGAATCGCGAGGGACAGCCCAAGAAAGGCTTTTTGGGATAGGTTGGACTCAGGGTTTAGAGTTTAGGATTCCGTGCTTCATGTTTCAAGTTGAGGGTTTGGGATTTCCGGTTCAGGAATCGGGGGGCTAGGGAAATCTAGGAGTCAAGCCGTTCACCCAAAACCTCATAGGGTTCAGGGCCTATAGGGCTTAGGATTTCAGAACTCAAGCGAGGCGTCGCTTAGCCTTTCTTGGACTGAGCTGGCCATGCAAGTGCGGCACAGGACACGAGGTATTGCTCCCTCCCCCTGGGTGCCAGACATTATCAAGTTGGTGAAACTTCCTCTCCCGACCCCTGAAACCCTGAGCCCGAACCCGAGACTCTTTCCTGACCCAACCCCAAACAGAAAGCCGCGATCCTAACCCTATCCCCATCTGTCCCCGCAACTTGAAGCCAAGCTGGTCCTCAGGGTTCTCTCTTACATCGATACCATCATATACCCACCAAGGTTGCCAAAACACCCTGAAATACCCACAAGCTGGTGGAGGTCACTCGGATCGGCTTTGTAAGCGGATTCTGCTGGCAGAACCCCGGATCGCAAAGCCGATGGGGCCTGAGGAATCCAAGTTCGCTTTGCGGCTCAGGTTTACTGCAGAGCTATGAGGTTTAGGTTTCGTGTCCTCCCATGACCAGAAAGTGCCACAATGCTCTGAAGAGCGACCGTGTCGCCGGAGTATGGACTGCGCAGTGTGACCGACTTCCGCAGAGTTGAGAGTTTAGGGTTTTTGGAGGTCTCAAAAAGTGGGAATGGAGGTAGGTAGGACAAAGGATCCCTCTCTCGTTTCTTTGGGAATACCCCAACCTACCTTCATCCCAGCCTGGGAGCCCTAAACCCTGATGAGGTTTAGAGTTTAGTCGTTTAGCCTTCAGGCTTCAGGCTTGAGTTTTCAGGCTTTTGGGCCCAGGCTGCTTAGGTTTGAGACTTAGGTTTAGGGTTTAGGGCTTAGGTTTAGGGTTTAAGGGCTTGGGGCTTTGGGGCTTTAGGGCCTCAGGGTGTGTAGATGCAGCCAAATGACACTTGCAAAAAAACGGAGAACAGGACCTTTATCGTAGAGCCCCAAGAATTATCAACCCGAAAACGCTAGACCCTAAACCCTAAACTTCCCTAAACCCCAAACCGTAGACTCTGGGCCCCAAGCTCCTAGAACCTAAGCTCCCAAACGCCTCAGCCCGAGCCCCAATTGAGTTCCTTAAACGGGCTACTGAGACACGGGCTTTAGGACTTTTCTTACAGGCTTGCCAGTAAGGGTTATAAGTCATAAGGGGTGCCCTTAAAGGGCTTACGGATCAGGGTTATAAGTTAGAGGATGTCATAAGGGCTCCCTTAAATGGGGGGCATCTTCCGGCCTCTCAGCCGGTGTAGCGGACCGTGCTGCTCTCTTTGTAGTGGTTGATGTGCCCGGATTTCCGGAGAAAGACCTGAGGCAAGTTGGTCGGTCAAGAGGCTTCTGAGAAAGACACCCATCCGCAATTGAAGGTTCAGGGTTTCGTTTAAGGGTCTAGATGCAGGATTCACATGGAGCTGAAGCTTCGGATTTAGGGTGCTCAGCGTCATACGGGAGGAGGGCTTTAAGAACCGACCGGATTTAAAAGTCCCCAAGCCCTGCTGCATCCTAAACCCCAAAACCCGCCTGGACTTGAAAGAACACGAAACCCTAAATCCCAAACGTCCTGAAACCCGACGTGTTGCTATCATTATCATCATCCTGATTGCCATTCTCACTGTTTTGACTAGAGCTATTATAATGCCCATACGAGTAATGTAAATATCAACGTTGCTATTGCTATTGGTGTTGCATGTCACTAGTGTTATGTTGCTATTGTTGTTGTGTGATGTTAATGTTGTTGTGAGTATACAGTTCTATTAACTACTGCTATTGGTATATAATCTTGTCGTGACTACTCTTCAGTTTCTTGATTCTTATCATAATTCCTGTTATTGTATTAAACAACATTATTGTTGTTATTGTCAATACTACTAATATTTACAGGTTGTGGGGCCTGCATTTGTGGTCTATGATCAGTATTCTTGTTACTGTTGCCATTGCTGACAGCAGCAGTCGCAGCAGCAGCAGGAGTAGTAGCAGTCGTAGCAGCAGCAGCAGCAGCAGGAGGAGGAGTAGTAGTAGAAGAAAAAGCAGTATACCAGCTGTTCTGACCACCTCCCCCCCCCCCCACCATTTCCGCAAAAAACCCGGGCGCCGCCTCGGGTACTTGAGTGAGCTCCTCATCTTCGATGGAGGCCCGGGTCAGCTCGTCGATGCCCAGGCGCAACTTGTATCGCACCTGGGGGGCCCGAACCCCTTGGGTTTTTGGGGGGCTTTGGGTTTTCAGGGGTTTTGGGGGCTTTGGGGTTTTAGGGTTTTGGGGCTTTGGGGTTTTGGGTTTAGGGTTTTTGGGGTTTTGGGTTTAGGGTTTTTGGGGTTTTGGGTTTGGGTT
>CAJNJA010014635.1:0-12111 GCA_905231915.1 Symbiodinium necroappetens | reverse complement strand
GGTTCAGGGTTTTTCCCTCTCGCATGGCTGAGGATCTATGCCCACAAGCGAGGTTCAGGGTGTAGGGTTTAGGGTTTATGGTTTCAGGGTTTTGGGGCTTTGCGGGCTTGGGGTGTAGACAGGGTTTCACCTTTAGGCTTTGGCGTTTGAGATTTTTAGGGCTTAGGGTATTGGGGGTTTAAGCTCTGGGGCTTGAGATTGTGGCGGCGTCAGGGCGCAGGGGTTTACTCCAAGCCTGGCATGCCTGGAATCGAGACCGACACACCCATAATCACGGACACGCCCAAACACGCGGCTATGACGTATATGGGTTTTAGACATTAAGCTTTCATTAAACGATCCTAGGCTTTTCGGGATTTAGGCTTCTCGAATTTCGGCGTACGTGTCGCAATATTCGACCTCCGAAGTAATGTCACAACAAACGATCCGATGTGGCACTTGATGGGTGGCGCGGGGGTTTCGTTGTCAGAATATGATACTTGTAGGGGCCCTAAGAATTAGAATAGGGTTTCGGGTACATTAGACTGTAATCATAATACGGAACACCAAAATAGTATTGGTAATTATTGAAGCCCCTATATTGTCTCAGAGCCAGAGTTTGTGGCACCGAATCCCAAAACCATAACCCTGAAACTTCTCAACCCTATATCCTAGATCTCAGAACCTAACCCTCTAACCACCAAAACACATATTACGGTTTAGGGTTTAGGGTTTAGGGGTTTAGTCCCGAACGTCCACTCCTGGAGGATGCATGGGAGGCCTTACCTGCAGCTACTACGAATATCCTATGATCCTCTGATGCTCGTCCAAAACCCTGCGCAACCATTGTCACGCCGTATGAAACACAATTGTTGAAGTGAGCTGCTATATACTATAGCCAAGATGCATGGCTTTGTCCGCCTTTGCGAAGCTCTGGCTGCCCTGTCTTGCAGCGAGACCTCGGGCACGCAGAGCAAAGGTAGAATGGTGTTGTAGAGGGTTTAGGGTTGCATTCAGGGCCATAAAAACTTGTGGATGACGATTTCAGTTTCAAGGATTTCATGGTTCAGGGCTTATAAATTAGTTGAACAAGGGATTGGTGTGCCGGGTTCAGAACTTAGAGGTCAGTCTAAAAAGAGACTTGGGTGCTCAGGAGTTTGGGGTGGGAGGTGTCTACGGCGCATAAGGGAGCTGTGTTGCCAAGTAGGGCTAAGCCTGTGCATCGTCACCTCTCGCGACATACCTATGCGACTCAGAACCTGGCCCACGAAACCCGAAGGATAGATTTGCCCCGTCAAGGGGTTCCGTAGTTAGACTTTGCGCAGGTGTGAGTTTTAGGGATTTAGGTTTGAAGGCGCAGGAACCCTAAACCCTAACCCCTAAACCCCTAAACAGGAACGATGGCTCCGAGAGGGCGAATGCAGCAAGGGATCTGAACCAATGTGCAGCTTTGGAGAAGTCGGCCTCCACGCCGTCCTCCACACGATGTACTTAGGGTTGAGGGTTTAGGTTTTAAGTTTAGGGCTTAGGGTTTAGGTGGAGTAAAGTTACGTAGCTAGGACATTACTCCCAGCAAGATTGGGGCTGCATGCCAGACCAGTCTCCAGCTCAAGCCTCGAAATACACGGTTAACTAGCAGCTTGTAGCAAACAACATAGACTCCACGTGCAACACCAAATATGTGTTTCGACGCGAAAACCTCAAGACGGTAAATCAAAACTACCCAGCCCAATTCCTTGCTGGCGTCTGTTGCCTTTTTCAGCACATGCTCAGGAACGCAAGTAGCAGATGCCAAAGTACCCAACGCGCCAAGGAGATCTAGAGCGCCGTTCTAATGATGGGACCGTTCTGGGGGTATTATCCGTCGCTGTCATCTGAGCTTCAGAATGCACAGGGCTGCGGTTTTTTGGCATTGAAAGCTTAGGGCTTAGAGCCGACACAAGGAGCTTCCCCAACGATAGCGAAAACTCGCCCTTCAGCTACCATGCCCGAAGTCTTGGAGGATTGACGGTTTGCACAGTCGGCTTTCCTTCCCTCTGTCCTCCTCCTCCCTCCTCCTATCATCCTCCACCTTCTCGCTCTCGGGGCATCGATGGATAGCGCAGAAGCCAAGTCTTACACTCGAGACAGTCCAAAATCACCAACCACAATCCTACGCTTCAAGTCGTCCTGCATCTCATCCACATGGCGCACCGCCAACCACTATAGCCCCAGGCTGTAAACCATGAACTCCCCACTGATGCCACTGAACTGCAATCCCTACCCGGCCCCGTTGCTGTAGGCCAAACCTGGGGCAAGGCAAAGCTATACCTCATTAACAATTGACAAACAGTTGTCTATACTGGGCTTGAGGCGTGCATACGGGCTTAGGATTTGCTTTGAAGTTGCTAACCTTTGGGACCTGGATTGAGTGAGTTCTTACACAAGTATGTATGTAAGTACGTAGGTACGTAAGTACGTATGTATGTATGCATGCAGCTGCATGCCTGCAGGTATGTATGTATGTTGCATGCATGCATGCGGCATGTACGTAGGTAGGTAGGTAGGTAGGTAGGTAGGTAGGTAGGTAGGTCGGTCGGTCGGTCGGTCGGTCGGTAGGTAGGTAGGTAGGTAGGTTGCCCGAGATCCGACAGGACGGTGTCATTCTGCGGGGTGCAGGTGTTAGGTCTTGCAGTACTGTCCCTGGCCGTTGATCGAAGAACGCTGAACTAATGGCAGCGTGCAGCCGCACACACATATTACTCAGCTTGGAAACGATATCCAAAACAGCAGAGGTTGTATGTGTACCCCATCCCATGCCAGATCGCCAAACAGACACACACACAAACACACACACACACAAACACAAACACACACACACACACAGACACAGACACAGACAGACACACACACACACACACGCACGTGACACCCATGGGTGCTGTAAATTTCGAGAAACTGTGCATAATTGATGCAGGCAGAAGAAAGACTGGTTTATCATGATGATGGCGTGGCTAATGGTGGTGTTCATCATGGTTTGTGAAGGGGCAAGCACTGATACATCTGATGCTCCACTGAGAGATGACTGCCTGACCATGGCGAGATGACAGTTATTTCTGTGATGCTGCTGCTGCTGCTGCTGCCGCGGCCGTCCAGTACGGTTGCTGCTGATTCTGCGATGACGATGCTGGTGATGCTCCTAGCTGCTGTCAGTGACAGTAGGGGTGTTGAGTGTTCCGATCACGGTTCAACTATCGGATTCTCACTTCCCTGCTGAAGCAGAAGCCGAGAAGCCCAGGAGAAACTGCGCAGAGGCGGAGCCCGCCAATGCAGCTGTGTGGTAAAGGGCCACGGCTGCGGCGGGATCCGGTGCGCGGTGTCTGCAAAGGTCTTGTGGCTCAGGGTGCAAGGTTGTAGTGTGGTTGCCTCACGAACTATGGTCCATGGGGCATGCAGCTTCTGCACATAATGACAGCTTCACTTGTCGTGGAGTAGGGTCGAAGGTTTGTTGGTCAAGAGAATGGTTCCGACTCCCGGAAGCTACCAAGTTTAGGCTGCCGGCTCGGGCAATCGGACTGTCTGAATGCTCTGGTGGCGTTCCAAGCGATCCGGTGACAAAGTCGATTCTGGTGGCTTCGCCGTACTCATACAAAGAGAATGCAAACGAGCACAATTGCTTGCTTCGTCACAGTCGAATCACTCGATGGGTTCAATTTCAGTTCAATCATTCGCAGATACATCCCATACAATTGAACGCGTGATTAACCACGAGTCTGCGCACAATTGATGAAGGAGGGGGAACGCAAGAGGGAGGAGGGAGGTAGAGAGAGAGAGAGAGAGAGAGAGAGAGAGAAAGAGAGAGACAGCGAGCGAGGCAGGATCACGCGATGAACGTCCAATCATGCTCAATACCACATCTACAAGGCCGGCATCCGCTGAACTTACCGTCGCAGCTGCGGCCCATGTGGGCTTTTTGTTCAAAAGTGTTCGGGGGTCTTCTCACAGTCGGACTGTGCAAAACGATGCTGCAGGTTTATAAGGTTTACCGGGTTTACGAGGCTCGAAATGTCAGAACCCGGCTCTGCCTGTCCCCGTCGTGCAGCAACGCCCCAAGACGCAACTGCGCCTGAGATGTGCGATTCGAAGTCTCTGGCATCTTGCAACAAGGGGCAGGTTCACGGCCCTTTTCCAACGAGGTCTCCCTGAAGTGCGTCCAAGTTGACCCTACACCCTAAGCCCAAATGGAGTTCCTTTCCGAACTCCGGCAAGTCCCTCCAAACCTTGTTTGTGGTACGCACACCCTAAACTCGTGGAGCCCTAAGCTCGGGGAGCCACCCCAGCCGATGCTCACACCCAAAACCAACTAGGGATACTTAGAACTGAAGGCTCGACGACTAATATGGGGAGCCTTAACAATTAGAATAGGGTTTTGGGGTATATTCAACTATATCTATCACCAGAAACCCCCCAAAAAATAGTACTGGTGATTATTTATAGGCCCCCTCTTTTAACGCCTCGAGTCCTCAGACCTTTTCTTGAGCCACCCGAACTTGTCTCTCAGTAGGGTCTCCATCAACTTTTAGGGTTTAGGGTTTAGGAGTTTAGGGTCTCTGTGTGCGATTTATGTTCCGGCCCTCCAGCAACATCAAGTTGCATGGAAGTTCTCCGAAACCCTCAACCCTGAACCTCTAGACCCTGAACCACCCTCTAAGGATCCTACAAGACTCTGCTAAACTAAACTTAACTAAACGTCGAAGTTAAACCCCAAAATCCTAAACCCTAATACGCGAAACTCGGAAATCTGAACCTCATAAACCCTTAACCCAAAGCCCTAAACGCTTGAACCCCAAAGCCCGAAAAAACATCTGAGACCCGAGGAAGCGCTAGGCCGAGGCGCAGGAAGGTGACCCGACTCGGCCGCCTTCCGATACCAAAGCAGAGCCTGGCTCACTCGTTTGGGTTTTGGATTTCTGGGTTTTAAGGTTTAAGGCTTATAGGGTGGGCTGTAGGGTTTTAGGGTTTGTTGGCTCAGGGTTTGTGTATGTGCTTCAACAAGCAAAGTAAGGGTTGCAGCACTCAGCTGGCCCAAGCCGGGTGAGGCTAACTTAAGGCTTAACACTTGGGGAAGGGGGGTTCATGCGGGTTCTCGGTGAACTTCACAAGTTGTGATTTAGAGTCCTTCGCTGTTGGGACAATTTTGAGCAGCTTAGAGTTTCGACTCTTCCGCACTCCGTTGGCAAAAAAACCCAAAGCCACCAGCCCCAAGCCATATACAGCTAAATTCCAAAAAGCCTGATTGAAGCCCTGGAATGACAGCCGCAAACGTCAAAGAACCTGCAACACCCTGAAACACGTTACACATCCCTGAAAAAACCCAGACATCCCCCTACAAATCGCTGAATTTGCTGCCACAGTTCCTTGAAAACTCGCATGGAACCGCAAAGCCCGAAAACGCAAACCCCTAGACCCAAACCCCAAAACCCAAAACCCTAGACCCAAACCCAATACCCAAAACCCACAAGAAAATAAATAAAAAGAAATTGGTTGTTACTGCTGGCCATCCGGAAACCCACAATCAATATATATATATATATATTTATTTATGTATTTATTTATTCTTTCGGTCAGGACATAGCTTTCCCAATTCCCACAAACCAATTTCAGTTTCAGTCAACCTGCACTAGCCCAGAGCCCAGCCCAGCCCAGCCAGCCCACCCCCAGCCCGCCAGCCCCAGCCCACCCCCACCTACCCAGCCAGCGCCAGATTCAAAACCTGGTTCCAAAAATCAAAACTTTCGGTCAAACCGTTTTCCCATAAATTTGAAAACTAGGTCAAAACGTTTCGGTCATAGGCACCCACCGTCCAAAAGAGCCTGCCAGCCCCAGCCGTACCCCCAGCCCGGGCCGCAGTCCCTGTCCCAACCAGCCAGCGCCAGATGCAAAATCCGGTTCCAAAAGAAAACCTCGGTCTAAACGTTCCGGTCAACATGTTCCGGTCAAAACTCAGTCAAAACTTATTGGCACCCAAACCCTTAACAATTTCTATAAACCCAAACCCAGAACCCCAAACCCAAAACCCTAAATCCCAAAATCCAAACCCCAAAACCCAAACCCAAAAACAGAAATCCCAAACCCTAAACCCCATAAGCGCAGACCCAAAACCCAAAACCCAAACCAACTTTGCTGGGCCTCGCTCGAGGAATCCTCTGAGACCTCGGGGCCTCGCAGGACGGACTCGAGGGTTTAGGGTTTAGGGTTTAAGCTTTTTCCCCACCCGCTTCGCTGACTAGCGAGGGAACAAAAGCAGGGTTTAGGGTTTAGGCTTTAAGCTTTAGGGTTTAGGGTTCAGTTTTTTTGTTCCCTCTCGCATGGCTGAGATCTATGACCACAAGCGAGGTGTTGTGAGGTACCGGCATGTGTTGCAGGGCTTGCGATGTAGATCGGACTCTCAAGGACTACCCCTATGAAAAGATACCCCAGCGTCGAGCCCGGTGATCTCTAAAGCAAAGGGTTTAGGTAGTTTCAGGGGTTTTGTGTTGCCTTCCGCCTGGCTAGTGACGAACCTACGGTGCAGGGTACACAGTTGGGTTGAAAAGCATGTCGATTGCATGACTCGTTTCAGTGATGCAGCTGTACAGTAACTCTCCACTCCTCGGCGAACACTCTCGGTGCCGGTCGGATTTCAGCCATCACGGCTGCGAAAACTTGCAAAGTCCCCATCAACACTTCTCGAGTGCGCTCACACGGCCCATCGGGGTTGGTGCTGTCATTCTCACACAAGCTGCCACAGTCATTCATACAGCAGTCGAAACGACCCTCTTGAAGTTTCAGGGTTTATAAAGTTTTAGTTTTAGGGTTTAGGGTTTAGTCAGGGTTTAGGATTTAGGGTTTTTCCCCACCCACCTAGCTCACTTCGGGTTTGGGGTTTCGGGTTTCTGGGAGACACTCCGTCCGCCTATGGTTTAGCGTCAAGAGGTCTAGGGGTTACCTCGACCCCCAAACGTAGGTAAACCAATGGCCCATAGCCTTTAACAGGCTTTTCGTCTACACGGTATTGGGGTCCAGGTAGGGTTCTTGTCATCAAGATCCCGCAGTCGTCAAAGTTTGCGACTGAGTCTCTGAGCCGCGCCAACTGCGCGAGCTGAAACTGCGCCTTTCTGAAGGAAGACTACTATCCCTAATGCCCCAGGTACCTACTATATAGGGCCCTAGGGGCTCTAGTACCCTATATAGTAGGTACCTGGGGTTTAGGGTATGTTTAGGATGTTGGGCTGAAGGTTTAGGGTTGAGTGGCTGCAGGAGTTCCGAATCTCATTCCTGAACGTGTCCTTGGACTTGCGTTGAGGAGGCAACGTACAATGTTTGGGTATGAACCCGGTCCAGTACCTCGGGTTTGGAGTAGTTTACGGGTTTAGGGTTTAGGGTGCGAGGGTTTAGGTCCCTATACACTACTCCCAAGCAAGCAACACCGCTTAAAATTTCAGGCGGTGCCACACATGCCAGAACCCTTCAAGGCCTGGGAGTTTCATGGAAACCAAGTTAACCATGCCGCACAGGAGGCACCAGCTTAAGAACTGTTGCATCCAGACATGTCTCTGGTGTACTTGGGTCCACTTCGGTGCTCGATTCAGAGGCACAGGCTGCAAAGACCCTAAGCCCTACACCCTGAAACCTGAACCCTGACCTGACACCGCTTACCGCTTACCTTCCAGCTACTTCAGGCTGGGATTTAGGGCTTAGTCTAGGGCCGGTGGGTTTAGGCTGTAGCCTCTAGACAATAAGGCACACCTCTGCTGCCCGAACAGATTTAGGAGGATAAATGTAGAAGTAATCACTCCTGGTAGCCCACAAATTATTATAAGGGTGTGTAAGTCTACCATGGGTTGAGCAGGCCCCCTATTATTGTGTAGGAGTGCGAACCGGCTAAACTGTTGTGACAGTTTCTTCAGGGGCATACGACATAAGCCTCCACGTCACCCGCGTCGGCGGCGCGGCGCCTCCGAGCCATGAAATATTTTAGGCTGATGTCCCCCGATGCTCGCAAAATGGGATGCAAAATGCGGGTACACTATGCCTTGAGAATCTTCAGACGCATGTATTGGATGTGGCTGTTCATGACAAACCCGTCTGCGGGGCCTTCCCAAAAAAGTGGGACACGTACGTCGCTTGGCTCTCTACCACGTGCTAGAAAAATGTTGGTCTCAGGACCCTCAACCCTGAACCCTAATAAACCCTTGAACCATGTTGGTCTCAGACTCTGACAGTAAGGCTTCGTGAGGTCGGCGCCAGGCAGCTTGAATGCGTTTGCTTCAGTAATACAAGTGGTTTAGAACGTACGGGCTTTAAGGCTCGGGGGTGTCTGCCCACATCTAGATCTGTCTGTCGTCTGCTTTCCACCGGATGCGGGAATTTGTGGCACATAGATGCAGGCTTGTATATCTACACATGCCTGCATACATACATACATACATACATACATACATACATACATACATTACATACATACATACATACATACATACATACATACATACATACATACATACATACATATATGATATGTGTATCAATGTTACATCCAGCTTTGCAGGCGGTCGAACATAAGGCATGGTCTGAGTCTGGCACACTCTGGAAACTCCCAACCCCAAACCCTACGGCTTTTGCGGCCCACGCCCACTAGACAGGATGTCAGACAGAAGCCGGCTACAAAAATCTCGCGATGCCTAAGCCTCAAACCTGCAACCTACAAACCCGAAACCTCAAAAACCGAACTCTCGACCATCCTGTGCCTTGGCCCCTGTGCCCAAGATCCCCGAACCACTGAACCCAAACCTCTGGACTCTAAGCCTAACGACAGTCCCAGAACCCTGGACCCTAGATGCCTGAGCCCTGAACCACTCGAGTCACTGCGCAGCCTAACTCCCTGACAAACCCTACCTGAACTCTGCACACCAAGTCCCTGAACCCACAGAAACCGTACAGCCACAACTAATTAAACCCTAGACACTAAACCCAAATCCCTGAACTTAACAAGCCATATGGGACGAATCTTCCAACAGAAGCACCAAAGCACTGCCTGGCCGCAGCAAGATCGATGCCCCACGCCACGGGGAAGAGCTCCGGGCAGCCTCCTCTGCTAGTCTTGCTTGGGTTTAGTACAGGGCTTACCGATAGGCGCCATCAAAGTTCCTTTTTGTGGTTTATGTTTAGGACCCTATAAGGTAATCTGCATGTCGAGTGCTGGTTCCAAGGCTTTGGTGTTGAGGCGTTCTTGGCTGTACAGCCCCTTCCAGCAAGACTCCGCAAAGCATAAGCGTGCGTGAGCGCGTGTGCAGGTGTGGGTATATATATATATATGTATATATATATATATGTGTATACACATACATGTACGTGTGTGTGTGTGTGTACTCTTGCGTGTACATATGCAGAGCATATGTTCATCCGCATGTGTGCATGTAGACATATATATATACACACATACAGACATGTACATCTTTGTTCGTATGTTTATTGACTTTAGACTTTCCCCTTCCAAATCCCGAGTTTCGAACGTGCTACGTCTCACAAAAAGCTCGGCTCAATCAGGCCTTCGGGAGAACTTCGGCACCCTCGGCAAGCTCAAGATCCCCCCCATTGAGGCAAAAGCCGAACTGTTAGGATTTATGCTGATTCCACGAACCTTCCGTAGCTAAAGGGACTTCTCCGGGCCTATCCCCCCCAATTCCTAAGCCGTCGAGGAGCTGTCGCAAAGCTTTGTCACGATGGGCTCGCCCTCCTCTATTGCTGTGGATGTCGTCACAAGAATCTCCAGCCGCAGCCTGGAGGGTTGAGGGCTTCTCACCCCTTCTACATTTGGGTCTATGCTGCTAGACTCCTTAACCAAAGCCCCTAAGGCATCCCAGCCCGAAGGGCCTACCTTAAGGATGTATACTAGACCCCTAAGCCGGCAAATTTTTTGCCTCGCCCAGCTAGGACAAGCCTGCAAAAAGAAAAAAAACACACTGCAGCGGCCAAGGCTTGAGGAAGTTAGAGCATGTCCCCAGGAGGCAACCTCGAATTGGGATATATGTCTTCGTCAATGAGGAAAAGCTGAGGAAAAGCGACACCTTCACACGGGGCAGGGTGGCCTGTTTCTGCGGTCGCCTGTTCAAATGACTCTGCGCAATCCAGGTCCCAAGTGCTTGCGGAATACGAGCGATGCACCACTTCGGCAGAAGGCGGCGGGCCCACTTTAGAGAACTGCAGCGAAAATGTGTCAAAGACTCATCTCACAACCCCTCGACACCGACCACTGCGAAAAGAACCATGTCGGAATTCGACCTTCGCGAATTCGGC
The DNA here is from genome assembly GCA_905231915.1 of Symbiodinium necroappetens. Taxonomy (NCBI): domain Eukaryota; class Dinophyceae; order Suessiales; family Symbiodiniaceae; genus Symbiodinium; species Symbiodinium necroappetens. The sequence continues at coordinate 1,815 of CAJNJA010014635.1, read as the reverse complement.
CAGCATGTTTCCGACTGGAGCCAAATGACACAAACAGCTCTCAATTGGCTTTCAATCGGCTTGGAACAGCAGACCTCGATGCTTTGATTGATTCTTGAACACTAAACGCCGCGATCAATGCCCGTCTGTAAGGTACGGCTCTAAACCCGCCCAGAACACTTTCAGCAAGGACTATCAGTGAACTATCCCTGCTCTAAATCCACGATTATACTGACTCAAACTCAAACCCCCTTCATTACGCGTGAGAATGCAGTTGGGAAAGCCGACCTGCTCGAGTCGGCAATTGCTTGCGCCTGCCGATCGCTCTTGAGGCTCAATGCTGCTTGGCTTTAAAGGGTTAAAGTTAGGCGCTAGGGTTCAATATTCCGGGCTTAAGGGTTTTGGGGTGAGGGTTCGGGCTTACAGGTTTAGGTTTGCAGTTTAGGGCGTTGTTCGTTCTCTGGGGATACCGCGGGAACTCTACTTGGGCCCCTGTTTACTCTCATTGGGCCCTGAAACCCGGAACCCAACACTGCTCCACATGCGAACTGTGCAGAAATAAGAATTTCAGAAAGCAAGGGGACCTACGATGTAGGTTGTAAGATCCTTACAAGCAGGGCCCCTGACCAAGAGACCCTCAGCCTTCAAGAAAAGCCCATCAGATCCCTCAAAAGATCACCTTTCAAATTCAAATTCCTGGCTCGCACCTTGCAAAACCCGAGAGAAACCTCATAAAGACGGCTGAAAAATGAATAGAACTGTTAGAAACCCTCTCGAAACCCTGTACACCCTGTCGTAACCCTACAGATGCCGCATTTTTTCAAAGCAAACCCTATGCTTCCAGGGACCTTATAGTTAGGGTTTGTGGTTTAGGGTTTACGGATTAGGGTTTAGGGCCCTAGACCCCTTAAGGACCCAACAATAAGGTCCCTGGAAGCCTAGGAGGGGGACAAGAAATCAGCCTCGACAGGCTCCTGCGTGAGCGGCCGTCCATCGACGCGAATCTGCAGCTCCGCCTGACTCTTATTTCAGAGAGCCCTATACATGCCTTAATTCATCAATATATACCTTAAAATCATAATATGAAGGGCCGCTATCGGAATTTGTGGCCTAGGGTTTTGGGTTCAAGGGTTTAGGGTTTAGGCTGGTGTAGGGTTTCCTAAACGCTACACCGAAGGTTTTGTAAATTAGGGTGCATCCGAGAAAGGCCTGACTCTCATTTCGGATTTTTGTTGGTTCGGTGTTGGCTTTAGGGGGGTTTGGGCGTAAGGGTTTAAAAAGTTTTTTAAGGTTTCATAGGGGTCTAGAGGGTCTGTAGTTGAGGCTTCTAAAAGGGTTCTACTACGATCTAGAACTCCGGGGCCTTTGCCAAGGGTTTTGGGGTTCTGCAAGGGTCCGATACGAATGAACACTACCATAGAGTGAATCGAGGCAGTCATGGCAACACGAGTACAAGAACAGGTATCAATTCCCTACTTGCCCAGTATCCTAGGGGAACTATATATAATGATTATGACTGGATTTTGTGTAATCCCCCAAAACTATGGGTTAGAGTTCCCCCACTCTACGACTACTAGGATACTAGGATTCCTTAACCCTAAACCCTATACCCTAAACCCTAAAACTCCTAAACCCTAAACCCCAAACCCCTAAAACCCCTAAACCCTTTTTTGAGCAGGGACTGCAATGCACACCCTAAACTCTAAATTCTTGCAGAACTGCATCGAGCCACATTCGCGGGCCGAGTCGACGATTCGGCCGTGAACCGCCCCGGGAAGGCGACGGGAAGGATGGAGACCTGCCCAGCGGCTTAGGGGTTTAAGGTTTATAGGGTTT
>CAJNJA010014634.1:0-12112 GCA_905231915.1 Symbiodinium necroappetens | reverse complement strand
AAAAAAAACACGATAAAACACACCAGAATGCCGCCTATCTGCGAAAAACGCAGACAAAAACGCCCGTTATGTGCAAGAAACACAGGAGAATGCCAGGGAAATTAAGGCGCACCCACCTTCTATAAGGCTCCTACAACGGTAACTACCCACCTGAAAATGTCCTAGAAAGAGCGCGGGGTCCTAGGACCTCTTGGGTGGACCTGGCAAACCCGAAACCCTAAACCCGAAGCCCTGAACCCAAAACCCTAAAGCCTAAGCCCTAAACCCTAAACCCTGAACTCTAAACCCTAAATTAAGCCCTAAACCCCGAACTCTGAACTCCAATCCCTAAACCCTGCTTGCTGGGGGAAGCCCGGAATGCCCAAACCCCAAACCCTGGCGAAGACCTGCATCGCTTGAGCACTGGCCACGGCCAGGTAGTCTGTGCCTCGGAGCTCTGCGGAGGCGCTAGTTCAAGGTGCCCGGTTAGGGGTTTAGGGGTTTAGGGGTTTAGGGGTTTCGGGTTTTAGAGCTTTAGGGGCTCAGGGGTTTAGGGGTTTAGGGTTTAGGGGTTAGAGTTTTCGGGGGTTAGAGCTTTAGGGGCTTAGGGTTTAGAGCTTTAGGGGCGTGCATAGGACCGTCCGTCTTCACGGCTTTACGGGGCCTGGGGTTGTGTATAAGTCCAGGGATCTATGGCTATAGGGCCCTAAACCCTAAACCCCTAAACTCCTACACCCTAAACTCCTACACCCTAAACCCTAAACCCTAAACCGACCTTGGAATTGAGAGTTTGGAGCTTTTGGGGCCATGGGGGACTTGGAGGTTCATGGGTATTTTTAAGTGGGGGTGATAAGTCCCCCAGTATGGGTTATAAGCATAGTTCCCCTACTTATAACCCCACTTATCACTACCCTAAACCCTAAACCCTAAACCCTAAACCCTAAACCCCTACCCTAAACCCTAAACCCTACTTACAACCCCACGTTATACCTACCCATGAACCTCCAAGTCTGCTCGCGAAGAATTTCACCTTGGCCCTCTGCCGGTTGCTCCGACGTTCGGAGGGCTTAGGGTTTAGGGTTTTTAAGGCGTTTTAAGGTTTTTGGGGTTTGGGGGTTTTTGGGGTTTTTAGGGCTTTTAGGGTTTAGGATTTTGGGGCTTTGGGTTTATTTAGGGTTTAGGGTTTCATCTCATACGGTTGATGATATGAATCCTGCAGTACCCATAATAAGGAATAGACCCTAATTCCCACAGTTTAGGGCCATGAAGGTCCCTCAACCCCAAAACCCGAAGCCTCGACCCCTTCCAGACTAAAGCCCTCACCCGGGACCCCTAAACCGCGGGGGTTCGCAGACCGAATCTGGCAATTCTGCCCTAAACCCTAAACCCCTAAACCTTTAAACTCCTACACCCTAAACCCTAAACCCCTAAACCCTAATGGGGTTTAAGGTTTAGGGCTTTTAGGGTTAGGGTGTAGGAGTTTAAAGGTTTAGGGTTAAAAAGGGGTTTAGGGTTTAGGGGTTTAGGGTTTAGGGTTTAGGATAATATGATATGGGGATCAGACGGTGGAAAGGGTTTGGACGATGGGGCCCTTCGTAGCTTAGTAGGGGCATAGTCAGTACCTTGATTAGGGACCCTAAACCGCAAACCCCTAGGACCCCTAAACTTTATTAAAACCATAAGCCATTAACCCCCAAACCCCCAAACCCTAAACCGCCTAAAATGTCACCTGCAAGAGGATCATACCAGAAGGGGCGAACGACTTCAACCACAAAATCGCTCGACAGGCACCGGTTTAGGGTCTAGGGTTTAGGGTCTAGGGTTTGGGATGTAGATGGATACAGGGTCTAGGGCCCAGGGTTTAGAGTCTAGGGTTTAGGGTTTAGGGTTTGCAGCCTCCCCCAAACCCAAGAAAACAGGGCTCACAACAGGGAGGTATTCAATTCGTGCGGATTGTTTCGGGAGAGGGGGTTCAATTCGTACGGATTGATATCGGGAGGGGCTTCAGTTCATCCGGACTGTCTCGGAAAAGGTGGGTTCAGCTTGTACGGATCGCTCAAAGGACACTATCTGCATCCTTCATCTCGAGTCCCGGATGTCAATTTTGCGGTTTAGGGGTTTAGGGGTTTAGGGTTTCAGGTTTAGGGGTTTAGGGTTTAGGCCTTTGTGTCAAAACCTGGTGGAGTTCGACAAAGGACCCTGCGGAATAGTTTTCCGACCTCATATCATCCCTCGACTCAAAACCAGTATGCAGTAGATTCTGGCCCTAAAACGGCAAAGTCCGAAACCCAAGGCCCAAACACCCCAAACCCTAACCCGAAAACCTGAAGTGCACAAACCTCTCAAACGATTTTTGGGTTTAGGGTTCAGGGCTTTAACACCCTCCAAACCTCTCAAACGATTTAGAGTTTAGGGCTTAGGGCTTTAGCACCCTCCAAACCTCTTCGAATAGCCTAAACCCTCACGCCCAGACCTTCACCTCCATCTTCAAAACAGCCTAAATCCCAAACCCCTAATTAAACCCTAAACCCTAACCCCTAAACCCCTAAAACCCCTAAAACCCCTAAACCCCAAAAAAACCCTAAACCCATACCGGGGCACCTTGAACCAGCGCCGCGCTATCGAGGCCGCAGGAGGTATGTGGGTTGGTTCCATAGCGGGTCGATGTGGCCATGAACCTGGTGCCCAGGAACTCGGCTCTTGTTAGGAGGATTTTGTTTAGGTTACCATAATAAAGAAACCATATGGGCAGTTTTCAATATTAGGGGTCCTTCTTTATAAGGGTGCCGTACTATATTGGGGCCCTAGAAAGGGACCCTAGTTTTGTTGTTGTGAAGACCCCTGGTCTTCTATGATTGTTGGGGGTGCTCCAGGCATCACCTCAAATGGCATCCATGGCAGCACACGCGAATTGGCACTTGCCCTCTTTTTCTCGACACAACACGAAAGTACGTATGCTTTGCAATGTCGTAAGCTCTGCTGACGGGAGGTGTACAAAGTCAGCTGTTGCGCTCATGACAAATGCTGGCAAGCTCTGCTGATTCTATGGTGTACACTATCAGCTGTTTCGCTTGCATCTTACTGTACACTGTAACTGTGGTGGCATCAAGGACCTGTTTCCGCAGCCTTGTCCTTGAATCGGAGAGGAGCGATCGCACGCACAACTGTACCATCCCTGGCCTTGGCATTTTCAGACTCCTCCTCAGGTGATTCGGAAGGGTCGCCTGCCTAGAACATAGTTTTCCAGCGATGAATGGTCCGTGATGCTTCAGTGCGATCGCGGATATTGTCATAATGTAGCAGCACCCTCCCCTGGAGATCCTTATTTCTCCACAACCAAAGGAGGTACCTGCACTGTCGCCTTGTAATAGCTCGGTTCGTTCTCATGCTGGAGGCAATATGTGCTCCCAACCTAGCTGCTTGGTCTGGCTTTAGTCCTCCGACTGGAAGACTCAAGGACCGTAATGCCGACTTAAGCTCCTCGACTCTCATCAGCATCACCAAATCTGTACAAACTCTGCAGTCTTCTTGATCATCACGCTCCTCATGGTCAGAGGTCACTGGCCATTGCCCCGGTGAGCCTTGAATAGGCTCTGGTTGCATAGTCCGGGAAGCCCTGGGCGTGGATGTGTTAGGCTGTGCCATCCTCATATCATCAGCCGTCCATGTAGGCTGTAGGTTCTCCTGTCTCGGCGTTCTTGTCGAGGAGGAAGTAGACGTTGGAGCCCGAACTGGCTCTGATACTCGTCCCTGCTTTTCCAGCTCATCGTGTATTGCTCGCGTAGTCGCATCACGCAGCTTTTCTAGTCTACGCAGCTTCCTCTTGGACGCCCCTGGCGTCCACTCTCGGTAGAATTCCAGGCACACCCACTTCATCACTTCATACACAATAAGCCCTCCTAAGATCACCAACAGGATCACCAAAATGCCCACCATGTCGTAGTCTATCTGTGGCCCGGGATTATCACTCAGGTCCCGGGCTTCTGCTCCCAGAAACATCATACAGCATAACATCGCCACCAGCATCTTTGCTGTAGGGACCTGAGCCTTAGAGGTGACCTCCTTGCTCTTCCCCTCGCTATCGACGACCTCGCCCACACCCCACAATTCCAGTAGGTCGCACAGACGCTGACTAGGTAAGGCCTTTGTGAGCAGATCTGCCGGCTGCACCACGCCTGGGCAGTGCTTGGCTGTGAAAGATCATGCTGTCAACATCTCCTGTAGCCACGAAGCTTTTATCCTCAAATGCCTCGTCCTCCAACTCCCAGTCCCCGACGAAATAGTCAAGGCAGACATGCTGTCACTCAAAACAACCCTCTCCTCGACGTGAATATTCAAGTCATAGAGCATGGATTCCAAGCCCAACACTGCAATGCCCCCCTCCAGTATCGCATTCAGTTCGCTCTCCGCCGTTGAGAGCGCCACCGTGGCTTGCCTGGCGCTACGCCACACTATGGGGGTATTCCCCCACATCACAAGGAAGCCTGAGTGCGATTTCGCGCCTGACGGCGCGAACGCCGCATCGGGGAAAAGCCGGATCGCATTGTCTTCGGCCTTTACCTTGAGGGCGTAGGCACTGGTTTTGTTCAGGTAGCGCATCACTTTATATGCAATATCAATGACTCTGTGTGGGGCCCTCGTTGACAAAGTCGACAACAAGCAACAACTGTAACTTATATCTGGGCGTGAGCGTTGAGCCACCCACAATAGTTCCCCAGTAAGGGTCTGGGCATGGTTGATCAAAGCCTCGTCGGGCGTTGGGTCCGATTCGAGGACTTCGTAGACCGCTTGGTCCTTCCCAATGGGGATCTTGTCCTTGTCAACAATGCCATGTGACTTCAACATCTCGTCCACATATCCTTGCTGACTTATATATACTCCTTGTTCTCGTCCGCGAACAGATAGTTCCATCCCCAAAAACCGTATGGGGGTTGCTGCTTGTAAGCACTGACAGTGGAGAAGTCTCCCATATCGATTGAATCATAGCTGACAACTGCTCCACCACGGGCCTTGTACCACACAACAAAAAATCGTCGACATAAATGAGCACCACCGCAACTAAATTGTTCTGAGCATCATATACACCCCACCAAGACGTTACAGTCTTTCCTTTGAGCATTCGCAATCCTTCCGGCTTGGGTGCCCGCTCGATGGTATAGTCCCTGTGCTCTGCCCATAATGCCGGACTCTGCCTTAGGCCGTACAATGCCCGGACCAATGCCCAAAGTTCCAAGGGTGCTGCCAGGTTTAAGGCCTGCAATAGCCTGGGAGGCTGGATGAGGATCACAGGGTGGTTTACGGAGGTTCCGATCGGCGTTTTCAAGAACGCCGCGACCACATCAAGCACTCCAATAATCCAACTTCTCTGCTTCGCCAAAACCAAACTCATTCTCACTGCTTCGGCTGGGGCCGCCTCCGTGTACAGCTCCGATGTATCCGGCCGAGCTAGATTGCCGCATACTACTAGCCTTGCCTTGCGTTTGTACCACGTCGTCCTGTCGCCGCTCTTCGCCTCAGAGTTGGGCTTGATTGTGAACACAAATTTGGCCGGCAATCGTTGCACTGCAGGTTTTGATAACCAATCTTCCCGAGCTGGGTCTCCTCGCTCAATATTCTTGATCTCTTTTCTGATTGCCTCGTCCCACAACGACAAATTGTCCAGAACCTCCTTGGGATCTACTTGATAGGTCACCTCAAGCGGGCCACTTAACGCGGCCAGCTTCTGCTCCACATTTTTGACATAGCCCAACTCTGCCTTTGCCACGCGCGGTGGCTGACGGTACAGGTAATCGCCTGCAGCATCCTCGACCTTGACATAACCATCGGTCACATTCAGGTACATTTCCCAGTCATCTTGGGGACTGTCTTCCCTTCCTTGTAAATCTCCCAGATTGCCGGGCTCCTCCTCGAACTTCACATCATCAACGTCAAGGGCACTCACCCTGATTGTAGACTGGTTCCTCACAAAGAACTCCGGTAGCTGTGAAAGCGGAGGTTGGAATCCATGGTCCTCCAAAGACTGTATCATGTCATAGGTCAACTTTCCCATACACTGAGGCGTGTATGCTATCAGCATTGTTCTCGTTCCCGTCCAAGGCTCCACTTCATGACGTCGCCGAGGGGGAAATATATTGCATTCACCTAGGCGCTGGTCCAACAAATGCCCATAATATCGTTGACCCTTATCTCCAACCTTCTCCTTGAGCGGTCCACATACTTTGTCTCCCTTCCGTAACTCCACCCAGAGTTCTCCGCCCCGCTGAGGAACACGAATTGGGATCGCGTAGTTGAATGTATTCTCATCGTTGTTCTGATCGGTGTGCATCAAGCGCTGAATGTTCCTTGACACCCAGATAGATGTGAACGTCGCCTCGGGCACGATCTCCGTAACCATCTTAGCCAACACCCGACTCACCTGAGGAAACTCTGCAAAGCCTGTTAGCCATCCGACAGCACCTCCATGACGATAAACCCCAAACTTCCTTTCCGTAAAGAAGTCTGCTTCTGCTAGCCCATCCACAAACTGATAGGCTTCCTCAATAGACCATGTGTCAAGTAGTGAGGTAGCCTGCTCCTCCACCTTGGCCGGTGTTGCTGACTTGTCCATAGACACAACCTTCATATCGACTCTTTCCGCCGGCACCTTCCCAACAACTCGTCGCCGGGGCCGTGGCGGTCTATCAATAATCAACGAGTCTCCGGGTGGACCTGGGTCCACAAGATTTCCTCGAATGTGGAACGTGTGCGCAAACTTCTCCTTTGAGCCATCCACCACGGGGAAATAGATGACGTGTCCGCCATCCAATATCCCGCTCAAACCTGCGTACACTGCTTTAAGCCATTTCGACTCAAAGGCTTTGTCTCTCCTTCTCGGGCCACCAGAGTCGAACGCCTTCTGCTTAATGAGGACGGTTGACCCGTAGGGGGCGGCCAACTTGGATTTCAGCCCCAAGGTGCGGGCCCGCTGAGCAGCGACAGCTGCTTCTGCTGCCGTTGGCCACAGCCTCGTCGGAAGCCTTGACGACATCAAAAGAGTCCGCGTCTGGTCCTTAACCCATCTGACCGCCGCCTCGGCCCTTCCGTTACCCTGTGGCACGCTGGGTTCTGACCACGTAGCTCTGATTCCACGATCACGTAGCCAAGAGCGTATTGTATGGTTGAACGTTTCGCCATGGTCGGAGTGAAGTCTGTAGACAGGTAGACCAAACGACTCCAAGTAGAGCACTATATCCTGCAACGCCCTCTTCACTGATATGGCACTGTTATCCTTGAGGGCTTTTGCGAATAACAAGACCACTGCTTCAGGGGGTTCACAATCTCCCACAACTGGCTTCCCTTTGTGCTCGTCCTTTTGCTGGGCTTCTGCACGATCATCTTCTTCTAATTCCGAAGGTACGTACAATGAATTGTCCTCCTCCTCGAACAAATCCTTCTGTCCCTTCGTTGCCCCAATGAAGCTTGTGGTTCCTGGTGTAATCGCCGCACCGGGTTGAGATAGACCTTGCTCACCTGGCTCATCTGCTTCATCAAATAAAGGACCTTGCTCACCTGGCTCATCTATATCAAAAATAAACGGATCCCCTCCTTCGTGTGGTGGTTGTACAGAAGGCTTCTTGAGTTCCTCGCGCTCCTCTATAAAACTAAACTTGTCAAGAAAATCCCCCTCTTGATCCCCTCCTTCGTGTGGTGGTTGTAGAGAAGGCTTGATAAGTTCCTTGCGCTCTTCCTCCTCCTTTTCATGGAGGATCTCGGGGTCCATTGTAAACTCCATCCCATCTCCGGCAGGAGGCTCTTGCCCTGAATAGGCCTTCACAAACTCCTTGGGCAACGTAAACTTGGCTGCTAAGAGATAACGTAGACCCTTTCCCATGGTCCCTTTGGATGTAACGTCCAATCCCGGCTGTACTTACTGGTCCTGCTAGATCCAGGGTCAGCGAGAACATCTCCGGATGCCGTATTCGGCCGTGGCGCCTGCCCGTCCCGCGGCCCATCACGCAGGTCAGACATTCACGATTGTAGTTGATATGGCCTGAGTCCACGTGTTGCTTCCATTGTGATGCTGTCATTTTCTGCAACCTTGGCGCCTCTTGGGGTCGACTGCTCCAGAATGTCAAAGCAGCAACAATAGCACCAACCAATCCTGGTGACCATTGATCCACTGTGGGCTCCGGCATTGGAACCCGATCTTCGTCCTCATCCAAACCTTGTCCTTGTAGTGCCGTGAGGTAGTAGATGTTGGTTCCCAATGTCGTTGGTGTTGAAACAGTGCTCCCCATAGCCTTTTGATCGAAGTTCACCTGTGTTAGCTCCATCTCCGTCTGAAACTCACCCCACATTGGTGTCTCCCACAACGAGTGTCTGCCTCCACCGAAGGTCGAAGTCTTTCCTGGCTTACTCATTGTAGGGTGTTCCAGTAGAAAGCCCACGGGTCTACCCCGTTCTGTAGAGAGAGCATGCTGGAGTCGACCAGCCTTAGCCACTGCATGTAACCACATCATACGGGTCACCATAGTCATAGACCTCTGATCATTGCGGGTTGCACTTCCCATGTCCATAGGAAAACCACCTCTGCCCGATGGCCCGCCCAGAATAACATCGATCTTCCCCATCATTGCTCCCCACATAACGAGTCTCCAGGTTGAGGTCCTTGTGATATCGTGGGATATGCACCTCTGTATGTCCAACTCCAGCACTGTTGTTGATCCCTTGTCCAGCTTGAACACCTCCCAATGGCCTGGATTGCCAGCGCAAAGATGAACAACCCATCTCTTAGCTGTCCACAACCTTCTCCTTTGCGCCCGGGACAGGAACTCAATGTCCTTGAAAATCCTCCACCCGCCGTCTCGAACATCGGCCTGCACCAAACCATTCAAGCATTCTCCTGGTAGTCCCTGAAGGAATGGGGCATCTCGTAGGGCTCGTCGTCCATCATCGGGGTCACCTGCTCGGACATACTTGATCATAAAGTCCATCCAAGTCTGCTCCATCATTGCCGTAGCTATGGTAACCTGGTCCAGGGTGGCCTGCACTGAGTTCTCCATCTGCTCTCGCCGCCGGTCCTCCACCCGGGCTATCAAGGAAAGGGCCTCTGCCTCACACATGTGAGGGCATCCCCTGGAAGTACTCAACTGCGTCCGCCGACCTTCACCATCTTCCAAGTAACACTTTGTGGGGGCCCAAACCAATGTATAGCCAAGCGTCTTCACGAGCTCGCCCAGGGGAACAATTGTATGCGACTGCTCTCCTCCTCGACTGGCACCATCGCTCCTTGCAGGTGGCATAAGAAGCGTCCCATGCTCGTTCATCCTCATTCGCAAAGTAGCTGCACCAGCCAACTGAACGCTCACCTCCTCAGCCATCGTCCATTCATCCTTGCTTTTCGCTGTCCTCAAGCAGTGAGTGGCTCCCGAATCCAAGAGCGCCGATGAGCCTTCCCTTAACTGACAAACCATCACGTCCTTCACCTTCAAGACTCGCATCTCTGCCCTCTGGGTTTTCTCTGGCGAACTTTCTCCGTCCTTGGCCACTTGCGACTGCACCACGGCCTGAGCAGCTTGCACCAAGTTCTCCAGAGTCCACGGCGTGCCCTGAGTAACGTTGGGCGCTGAGGCTGTTGCGGGATCCGGGGACACAGCGCTTGGGGCTGCAGCAACAGACATACTGGGAGCTGGCGGAGCACCTGTTGCCTTTGGCTCCTTGGGAGGTGCTCCCACTTGGCGCTGCGGCGACTCCCCAATCGGGCAATCACGTTGCCGATGGGCTTCGCTGCCACATTTCAAGCACTTCTTATTCCTGGAGTCCCGGTCCAAGTGGCTCATTGAGTGACTGAAGGAACATTTCTCGCCCCGTTTGCATCCACTGGGCTTCCCGAAGTATCGACATAGCTGTTCCCCAGCCTTCTCCTTGTCCTTGAGCTTAGGCTTCGTAGTACCCCCCTGGGAGGCCTCAAGAGCCCTCACTGCTGCTCCAGGAGTCGTAGACGTCGCCGATGCGCTCATCATCTCCAGTTCTGCCTGAAGGTGTCTTTGATATGAAAACAGCTGGTCCAACGACGGCTGCCCATCCAACCTCAAGGACGTCCTCAGCATTGAGGTTCGGAAGCTGGAGTCCCCAGAGGAGGATATATGCTTGTGGGTCAAAGACATAAGCCCTTTCGCAAGCACTGAAGCATCCGGAGGAACCATGTTTACGGTGCGGCATCTCGAAAGCCACCGGGGCCAGCTTCTAACTGTCTGTAAGACATCATCCAAGACCTCGCTCTTGCAATAATCTCCGGGGCTCTGAAGACGACGAAGAAGATCGTGGCGTTCCGCTGGGCCTCCTGGCTGAAAGTAAGTGTACAGCCTATACATCATCAACGGGCAGCTCTGGGAAATCCGCCTTGAAACCATATCCATCTTCAAGTCCTCACGCATGCTCCCCAACAACATTGTAGCCACCCGAGCATTGACACGAACCCATCTTCCTTCGGTGAGCTCCTTGGCCCCAACCACGTCGATGCCCAGTCGCTCCAATGGGGTAGCTGCCAACCAACGCGAATATGCACTCTCCACCACCTTGGTAAGCGAAGACCACCAAATCGAGCTTTGCTCCGAAACATCTGCCATTGCTGCTCCTGTAACTTCCACCCAGTCTTGAAACTTCAACGCTGAATCTGCCGTAGTTGTTGCTTCGGGTAAAGGGCTTAGCGTTGTAGTCCCGGGCTTGACTAGCTCGCTGGGGGCGGAGGCTGGCATACGCGACATAGCTTGAGCTTGCAATTCTTGAAGTTGTCGCATTCCTGAAGTCAAGGCTTGAAGAACAGGTGAATCTGAGCCTTCTGGAGGTCGTGGTGGCGATGGTGTCCTGGCTCGTCCTCCCAGCAGCGACCTCAACAGGCTGGGCGGGTTTGTTGGCTCAGCAAGAGGCACTGCAGTCTGAGGAATATCAGTTCCCCGCATTGAGGTAGCTGCTGGGGCTCCTGTCCACTCAAACCCGGGATCCCCTTCTGGTATTCGTGCACCCTGACCTCGACTTGGAGCCCCCGGTAGACCCGAAAGATCCCCATGTGGTAGCGCAGGGCCCAATCCTTGACTTGAACCTAGAGGTTGCTGTAGAGGATCATCCCAGGGTACGTTAGGACCAAATACTTGTTCACGAGATCCAAATACTCCGGGAGGATCACCCGGTGGTAGTCTTTCCTGCCATTCTTGAACCCGACTAGGTCGCCGTCCTGAAGGATCCTCAGCAAATACACCTTGCCCCGCATGTAGATCGAGAAGTTCTCCTCCTCGAGGTGGTACTGCAGCGCCTGGAAGGCTCTGCGACAAGGGTCCTGGTCCGCTGGGCGCGTCAAGAAGATCACCCAGAAGTGCTCTCGGCTGGGAATTCTCTCCGGCCTGAGCCACTCTCAACTGCTCCCGTAGCACCGCATTATCGCCTTCCGCCCTTTGCAATCTCTCCAATAGCCCACCCAGTTGCCTCTGCACCTCCGCCTGAATAGCTTCTTGTGGGATGCTCGACGAACTCGGCGGTGAAGGTGCTCGCACTGAGGGCCGTCGCCGCGGAGGCGAAAGCACGAAGGAGTGCCCTCCTGGAGGCACAGGTCGCGGTCCATCACTCAGCATAGGACTCGGCACAAACTCTCCAGGCGACGGTATGGCCGGGATGTTTAGCATCGTACCCAGCCTTGTCACCCACCGTGGCCATTCCATACCCATCCAGTTGTTCTGGGAGGTCTCCGGGGTCCGATGGGACCTCGGCGTCACAAATCCAGTCGAGCCCGCTGCCATGGCTCCTTCCTGAAGTTCTGTTCCAACCAGCGCTCTGTCCCGCCGCTCCGCAATCGTACTCGTCATGTTCGAGTCCTGTTGAGGGCCAGCTGGGGCCTGCGCTGTGGCTGGGGCTTCAGTGGATGCTCCGCCCCCATTGACAGACACAGCACCTACGCCATCTGGCATCGTGCCGTAACTTGCTGCCAACCTGAGAGGGTGTGGCTCAGCTCCTTGACCAACCTGCTCTTCGCGAGCAGTAACATCATCTTGCGCATCACCACGCAATTGGGCTGGCATAACCTGTTGTTGTGAAGACCCCTGGTCTTCTATGATTGTTGGGGGTGCTCCAGGCATTAAGCTCTGCTGACGGGAGGTGTACA
>CAJNJA010014633.1:0-12114 GCA_905231915.1 Symbiodinium necroappetens | reverse complement strand
CATAGAATGAGTTTAGAGCTAAACCCTAAAAGGACTAGGTTTGGGTGGTTTGGCCGCCTCAGACGGCGTGGGGCGGGAGAGTAAAAAGGAAGAGCCCTCGATATTCAGGCTCCAACAACAAATCGTTAAATCACGATACAATCGAAAATGCACTATCACTGAATACTCCCGCCTATGCGCCATTCTACGGCAAACCCAAACCCTAAACCCTAAGCCCAGACCCTAAACCCAAACCCTAAACCCTAAACCCTAAACCCAAACCCTAAACCCTAAACCCAAACCCTAAACCCTAAACCCTAAGGAAAGACTCCTCAATCCGAAGCCCTGGGGTCCTGAATCCCAGGAGTTCGACCACGAGCAGGACTTCTGGGATCACTTTGGGGGTTTAGGGTTTGCGATTTTACGGGTTTAGGGTGTAGGGGGTTAGGGTTTTCAACCCTAAACCTAAACTTTAGGGTTCAGGGGCTTTGGGTTCAGCGGTTTAGGGTTTTGGGGAAAACGGGTTAGGGGGTTTAGGGTGTTTAGGGTTCAGCGGTTTAGGGGTTCAGGGGTTTAGGGTTTAGGGGGTTTAGGGTTTACGGGTTCAGGAGTTTGGAGGTTTAGGGGTTTTGGGTTTTGGGGTTTAGGGTGTAGGGGTTTGGGGTTTAGGGTTTAGGGTTTGGGGGTTGAGGGTTCAGGGGTTTAGGGTTTAGGGGGTTAGTTTTGAGGGTTCGGGTTTGGGGAACTCCGGTTGCTCCTTTCATGCGTTGGTACAAAGCGCAAAAGTTAACAGCTGCTGTGGTACGGCTGATGATTTAAATCCTGCATTACCTGCCCATCAAGAGGAATATATAGCATACTTCCCATAGTTTATGGTCCTTAAGGTAGTTGCAGGATTTCAATCATCAACAGTAACAAATCTGGCCCGTGCTTAAAGCCTCTGAGCCCTCGGCCTTAAACTCCGAGAACCTAAAAGGCATTCGCTATCGGACCTCGCGAACCTCTAAACCCTGCACCTCTAAAGAGGGCGGTTTAGGGTTTAGAGTTTTGAAGAAGATATGAATCATATCTTCTTCAAAACTCTAAACCAAACATAGTGGCCTTGATTTCTACCGGAATTTGTTTGAAGCCATCAGCGCCCATCTACTTGTTTAGGCATCTATCTGTTTTTCAACCTTTAGATCCCTGACTCCTTGTCCCTCGACACCACCCTGGCAGAAACCGTAGATAGCCTGTAGAAAAAGCCTATAAACTCCAAGGTCAAGCCTTGAAGCCCGAAGGAACCATGTACATACCCATAGGCCCTTAAGTAGTTCCTTTTTTGTGGTTTATATTTAAAATCCTATAAGGTACTCCCAAAACGGAACTACTTAGGGGCCTTATGGGTAACTGGTAGACATACCTTGGCCCCAAAAGTAGGGACGACTTTAAGACCAACGTAGATACCATAGAAGTACAGGACTCCCTTCGGGTCCTAGTTTACACTCTGTTCGAACCATTTAAGCACCAAGCAGAATCTAACTCGAGGACCCAGAGGGATTTAGGGTTTAGGGTTTTAGGCTATCATAGGCCATCAGGGTTTAGGGTTTAGCGGTTTAGGGTCTAGTCTCGAGGACCCAGAGGGGCGGCTCATGATCGAGCTCGACATCAAGCTCTTCAAGGTTCGGGCTGGGCTCCTGGTTCGATCCCATACACCCGAAACCCTAAATGCTGTCTGCTTCAGAGCATCAGCCCTCCTCTAAACCTCCGAAATCCTATAGTAGAGTATAGTATAGTATAGTACAGTATAGTATAGTACGGTATAGTATAGTATAGAATAGTCTAGGCAAGTGTAATAGCTTCCAAAACACTTCACCCCCAAACCCGAAAAGCCCTCAACCCTGGCTGCTCTAAAGCTTTAGAACTACAGCCGGGAGCCATCCGAAGCAAAGAAGCGTCGTTTGCCGCGGCGCTCAGACGCAGGCGCACTTGGCCGAGACGAAGCAGAAGGAGCAGGAGCAAGCCAAGAGGACAGGGCGGTTGGGGGGTTTTGGGGTTCAGGGCAGTAGTAGGGGGCGGGCAGGGGGTGAGTAGAGATAGTAGACAGATAGTTATACACATGGACAGATAGATAGATAGACAAATAGAAAGACAGATGGAGAGGTAAATGGAGACTCACAAGACCTTAGTAAAATCATGTCGAGCTCCATAGATTGCCTGTTGAGGCTTTGGGTTCAATTGCTCCAAGTTGGTACTTCTGTGCCCGCACGTAGAAACAGCTCGTGGTGCATTGCTTCCCCGAAAGCCTAAGCCCTAAACCCTATAAAACCCTAAACCAGCCGTAAGCCCTTTCACTTCCTCGAACAGCACAACCGAAACCCCGCCTGAATGTGGGGTTTCCTTCTGGGACCAGGAATTCAGTCAGACATAGTAAATGCTGCTATAAACCCAAAACCCTGCAAATTGATTCTAGACCCCAGAATCGGCCGAAACCCTAAGCTAAACCCTAAACCCTCGGCCCTAAGATGCTTACCTGCTACAATTCGTGCCACGACGACCACTCCTGCAATTTCTGTTGCTGCTACTTGCTACTAATTACCACTACGACGACGACGACTACTATTGGGCCCACTTATTTTTCCGCTGATTCGACGAGTACTAGCATAGTATCAGGCTCCAAGCTGCCAGGGATCAGATCCAGACTGCGTCACTTGGGTGCGTTTCAGGTTTTAGGGTTTTGGGTGCTGATGACGGCGTCTTTACAAATACCCATGTACCCAAAATTCAATTCACAGTCTGCAAACCCCTAAACCCTAAACCCTACACCCTCAAAAACCCCCATGGGGGGGTTTCTTAAGTTCGTGGGTCGGGGGTAGCTTGTAAGAGGAAACCGCGGTGTTCCTTAAACCCTGACCTAGGTTTCAATTCCGAAGCAGTCGACCGTGCCACAGGCTGTCACAGGCCTGTAGGCTTCAAGTAGCTCGGGTGTAGGACATTTCACGTCCTCGGACTTCAAGATTGAAAAATGTTTAGGGGTGCAGGGTTTAGGGTTTAGGGCTTTTTCTTTTTGGGCTCCCTTATCGAAACCAAATAGTAGGAAAAAAAGTGCCCTGCTACCCTAAACCCTAAACGCCTAAGCCCTAAACCCTAAACCCTAAACCCTTGGCCAACCACAGAACCAAGGGCAAAACACACACGCAGAGCCATCCTCTCTCAAACCCTTATTATATTATTGAGCGACTATTTGGGGAACCTTTTCAACGGATGTTCAACGAGTTCTGCCCAAAGGGGTCGAAGGACCGAATACTCAGAGCCCCCTTACCGAAAACGGTTTAGGGATTTAGAGATATAGGGTTTAGGGGTTTAGGGTTTAGGGTTTATGGGTTTAGGGGTTTAGGGTTTAGACCATCAAATAACCAATAGCAAGAACTACGGCACACTCTAGTGTTTCGTTCCTATGATGCTGAACTTTGCTGAACAAGAAGAAAGTGCGCCAACAGCTGTGTCCAGCAACTTGGTCCTGGGCTGTCGTGGATCTTTTGCCCAGCTGCCCCAGGGTTTAGGGCTTAGTGTTTAGGGTTTAAATTAAATAGGGATTAGGGTTTAGAGTTTAAGGTTTAGGGTTTAGGGTTTAGGGTCCTAGCTTAGGGTTGAAGGGTTTTGGGCTTGCGGTTCGGAAGGCAACGCTCTGCGGAGGTTGTTAGCCTATGGTTCCATACTTTTTTGGTGTTTATGCAAGAAAGTTCCTTTACTTTTTGCAAACTTTGCAGTCCTCAATTCCCAACGGCCTGTGTCGATCCGACCCTTCGAAACTCGCACGAAGGCCCTAAACTCCAAACCGGTAATCCCTGCTTCTGAGCGTTTCCGGCGTTGCAGTCGTTTAGGTCATGCTCCGGGCACATCGACAAGCTCGAGAAGGTCCCTCTCTGTCTCTTCCTGTTTGTGCAGTTTCCCGGAGATCTGTGATGTATATTGTTGTGGCGATCCCCCGAACCGTCTTAAATTTCACGGTAGGGAGTTCAAAAAACCCTAAACCCCTCAACCCTAAACCCCCAAACCCTAAACCCTAAACTGTGTCCTGAACATGTACATCCCAGAGCTGCTGTTGCAGGCGATTGAAGTAGCAGAGGTCGACACCAGCATGACCGATGAGGCGACCGGGCTTGCGGTCGGTGCTCTTGAAATCTAAGTAGCTACCACTAGGTTACAGTGTAGTACCCTTTTGCCCTTTTTCTTTGGGTTCCCTTATGAAACCCAAATAGTAGGAAAAAAGGGTACCCTTATTATTCAGGGGCTACTCAGGAACCTAGTCCAATACTATACCATAGGGTTCCTTTCTATAACTATGCTACAAGATACCCCTCCCCCCTCCCTAAACCCTGAACCCCAAACCCTAAACCCTAAACCCCTAAACCCTAAACCCCAAAAACCGATTCTAGTTCCCTCCAAGTAGGTTCAGGATTCGGGGCTTCGAAGCCTAGGACTTGCGTAGCTTGAGTGCCTAAGTTGTCCGTGATGGGCTTGGAGGTCATTGGCCATGCAGTATGTATAATGAGGTTTGAGCCCCGAAAGGATTTCTTTATAATATTTCTTTTTCTGCTGATATCGTAAGTTTTAGAGTTCAAGGAGGCAGTAAGAACACGGAAAGATTTCCTTCCTGCTGATGTCAGCTGTAGTTCTAGAGTCCAAGGAGGCAGTAAGTAAGAGCCATGCGTACGCAGATTGTCGGTCCCTGCTTCGCGTGTGGCCGGGAAAGCAAGGTTTGCCATAGGGTTTAGGGTTTAGGGTTTAGGGAAATCCCAAATACCATGCGCTGATTACGTGTTTGGCACCTTGCCATTTTGGGCATGTGGACCTTTCGGGGTAAGGTTTGGGGTTTTGGGGTTTGAGTGGTAGCCCCAATGAGCTGGGAATCCTCTTGAATCCTACCTTTGCCACTTCTTGAGTGCAAGCCCTAGCATAGGATCTGAAGAATTAGTCAAGCCGAAACCCTACTTGGAGGCTCGGGAGACTATAAGTAAGTACTTTTGGTAAGTTGCCCTAAACCCTAACCCTAAGGGTCCAAGTACCCAAATAATAGGGTTTCAAGGTCCAAAAACCATTCAGAGTATGGATTTTGGGACCTAAAGCCTTACTATTTGGGTACTCGGACCCTCTGGGTAAACCTTAAACCCTAAACCCTCAACCCTCGAGCTGCTCTAGCCATATAAGACCCTAACCCCTAAACTCTAAAAAATTGGCCCTAAATCCGAAACCCGAACCTTCATTGAGGATCCCTTGTAGGGTACTTCCGGGTCTACTTATGGCTTACTTACTAAGTCCCCCGACCCTCCAGGTAAACCCCTATAGACCATTTTTTTGCGCTTAACCTCCGAGGCGTCAGTCCCGACTGATGGGACCTTAGGGTTTAGGGCTTAGGGTTTAAGGCAAGCCCAGGCATTAGTAAGCCCATAGCACCTCCTCAAGGAACCTACTCCCTGAACTTAACCCGAAAGGCCTGACACTCCAAACTTCGAGACCCTACTTGGAGGGTCGGGGATCTTAGTAAGTAGGTAGCAAGTAGACTTGTAAGTACCCTAAAAGGGATCCTAATTGGGGTTATGATACTTATAAGTCTATAAAACAACTGCTTACTAAGTCCCTCGATCCTCTAAGTAAACAGTCAGAAATGGAAGCCTGAGTCCAAAAAACTTCAAAAATGAGTCCTATAGCCGATCCCTGAGGGTCCATGTGCCCAAATAGTATATACTTTGGCCTTAACGCAGCCAGTAAGGGTACCCCCAGGTGTTGCGGCTGTCGCACACATGCTCGCATGTCCGAGCCGCGCTTCTTCGGAGGGCTTCGGGCGGGGCGCTATTTCTGAGGCACGTGCAGGACTCGTTCGTGAACTTCACCGTCGAAGACATCGAGCTCATGATTGTCGAGGAGAGCAACCGCGCCTTGGTGCCGCTTCTGGACTCCTTGCGTTTGTTGCAGGCATTCTTTCCACCTCGACTGGCGCGACGGCAGCTGGCGGTCCGGCGACTTCTGCTGAGCGGGATCTGCGCCCTGGACGATACCTTCTCCCGTCGTGAACAGGATCTCGTCGTTCGCTCGATGCGCGGCAGGGACATTGGGCGTAGCCTTCAATTTAGGGTCAAGGTATACTCATATGGATACGTGGACCTTTAGGGGAAGAGAAAAAGTCTAACTTACTAAACCCCTAAATCCTATCTCCCTACACCCTTGTTAGGGTTTAGGGTTTCAGGGTCAATTCCAAAGACCCGACCCTAAACCCTTGAGCGCGAAACTCCTAATTAGTCAATTCCAAGACCAAATCCTAAAGCCTTATACCCGGTAGCCCAAGACTGCAACGCCAAACCCTCAGCCCCCCCTAGACCCTAAACCCTACACCCTAAACCCTAAACCCCAATCCCACTCAAGCAGGAACTGAACGAGTTCCGACGGCTTCTACAGGTGGGAGAGGGTTTCTGTTAAAGGGTTCCTTCTCAGGTTTAGGCTTCAGGGTTCCTAGAAGACTTCTGCAAGGAGTATACTACAAGGATTCTATAAGGTTTTTGTTTTGGTCTTCAGAGGGTTTAGGCTTTAGGGTTACCTGAGCCCCGAACCCGTGAACACTGTATACCATACATTATATAGGGCGGGCGCCTTATATAATATGAGTTAGGGTTCATGCCTGGCCCGCTTAACCCTGAGCCAAAAGCCCTACCCCCAGAAAGCCGAAAAACCCTAAACCCTATAAGCCCTAGCCCTTAAACAACTTGAACCCTAAATGACAGCTTTCCATACTTCATAGGTTTTGCGAGTCTCTCCCTCAACCCTAAACCCTAAACCCTATACCCTAACCCTAAACTCAAAGCCTAGGCCGCCCACCTCCGTGGGTGGGCGGCGCTGAAGCCCCTCGACCTCGATGGCAGAGCGACCCTCCAGCCCGCCTGGGACCGTAGCACCCACGTCGTACCCGGTACCGGAACACGTTCTCTCCGGGATTAGTACTGGTCCCTTAACAAACCCCTAAGCCCCTAAACCCCTAAACCCTAAAGCCCTGAACCCTAAAACAAAAGCATTACCCATACACTTTGAGGCTGAGGCCCTGCACTCCCGTGCGTGATCAGGGACTTTCGGGGGCGGCCTGGATTCCTAAACCCTAAACCCTAAACCCAAAACCCAAAACCCTAACCCTATACGTACCCTAAACCAAAAAACCCTAAACCCCAAACCCTAAACCCTAAACCCCAAACCCTGACCGTTTGGGGGATCTGGCGGGTTTTTTTCTGCCATTTCCTGGCCCCCCTCAGCTTCCCTGAGCCTCTTGGAGTTTCCTGGGCCCTGCCCTGCCCTGTCCTGCCCTCAACGAACTCGAAACAAAGAAGAACACCATTAGGGTCTAGGGTCTATAGGGGTTTAGGGGTTGAGGGGTGTTTACGGGTTTATAGGGGTTTAGGGTTTTAGGGTTTAGGGTTTTGGGGTTTAGGGTTTGGAATGATTGAGTTCAGAGCTACTCCCTAAGAAGAATAGGTTTGGGCGGTTCGGCCGGTTCAGACGGCGTGGGGTGGGAGAGAGAAAAAAAAGCCCTCCACGTTCGGGCTCCAGCGGCGAGTCGTCAAACTACGATACACTCGAAACTGCTCTGTCGCTTGATACTTCGGCGAATGCGCCACCTTATACCCTAAACCCTATACCCTAAAACGCCTAAACCCCTATACCCTAAAACCCTAAACCCCTGAACCCCTAAAACCCCCAACCCCGAAACCCCTAAACCCCCTAAACCCCTAAACCCCTACAGCCCTCAACCCCGAAAACCTTAAACCCCTAAACCCCTAAACCCCTACACCCCTATATAAACCCCTTCACCCCTAAACCCCTGCACCCCTAAACGCCCCCAACCCCTACATCCCTAAACCCCCGTAAGCCCCTAAACCCCAAAACTCCTACACCCCTAAACCCTTTTTAATCCCTTATAGATCCCTTTAAAGGAGCCCTAAAGCCTTCCCCTAAACGCCTAAACCCTAAACCCCTAAAGCCCTAAACCCAAAGCCCCTTAACCCCTAACCCCAAAACCCCTAAACCCCTAACCCCTATACTCCTACCCCCCTTAACCCTTAGAGGTCCCTTTAAAGGAACCCTAAAGCCTTCCCCTAAACGCCTAAACGCGTGAAGCCAGCCAGGCCTGGCGCGATGCCGACGCGGCGCTGTCCGAAGCTCTGCAGTCGCGACGAAAGCCGCCGCTCGTTGGCTTTTTGGGGGTTATAAGTTTAGGGGTTAGGGTATTCAGAGGGTTTTGGGGTTTCGAGTTGAGGGTTTGGGTCTTTAGGGGTTTAGAGGGTTTAGGGAGTTTAGGGGTTTAGGGTTTAGGTCTGTTTTAGGGTTTAGGGGTTTAGGGGGTTAGGGTGTTTAGGGTTTTAGGGTTTAGGGTATTTTGAGGGTTTAGGGTATTTGGGGGTTTATGGGTTTAGGGGGTTAGGGTGTTTAGGGTTTTAGGGTTTAGGGTATTTGGGGGTTTAGGGTATTTAGGGTGTTCAGGGGTTTAGGGGTTTAAGAGTTGTTTTAGGGGGTTAGCGGTTAAGGTATAGGGTGTTTAGGGGTTTAGGGTGTTTAGGGTTTTAGGGTTTTAGGGTTTACAAGTTTAGGGGTTGGGGTGTTTAGGGCTTAGGGGGTTTAGGGTGTTTAGGTTTCAGGGTTTAGGGGTTAGGGTGTTTAGGGGTTTGAGGTATTCAGGGTCTAAGCTTAAGGGTTTAGGGTTTAGGGGTTTAGGGCATGTTAATAGGAGTGGGGCGCGGGGGACTTGCGGGTGAAGGGGGCGCGGAGGGCTCGCGGTTAAGGTTCAGGGGTTAAGGATACTTACCGGTTTAGGGCTTAGATTTACATTTTTGTTCAACGGCGGGTGGTTGGTTAGGATTGGGGTGTTTGGGACTATGTTTGAGGGTTTAGCGTTTCGGCTTAGGTCGTGTTACCGTCGGGTAGGGTCAATAATGAAACCCTAAACCCAAACCCTAAGCCCTAAACCCTAAGCCCTAAACCCTAAGCCCTAAGCCCTAAACCCTAAACTCTAACCCCTAAACCCTAAGCCCAAACCCTGAACCCTGAACCCTAAACCCTAAACCGCATCAGCATTCCCGGAAGCCCAGCACCTGGAACGGTTGTAAACCCAAAGCCCTGCACCTGACCCTAAGGGTCCAAGTACGCAAATAGTAGGGTTTCAAGGTCCAAAAACCATTCTTTGTATGGATTTTGGGACCTAAAACCTTACTACTTGGGTACTCGGACCCTCTGGGTGAGGGAACTAACTCTAAAGCGTCCATGTATAGGAGTTTCGCGCTCAAGCGTCTAGGGAGATAGGGTTTAGGGGTTTAGTAAGTTAGCGTTTTTCTCTTCCCCTAAAGGTCCATGTATCCATATGAGTATACTTTGACCCTAAAGTACCCATATAGGGCCAAGGATTACATCAAGGCCTAAGTTCTAAGTATATACTATTTGGGCACATGGACCCTCACCCTCAGGCTCAAAATAGCCCAAAAGCCTTATATAGTATGGTCTTTGGACCCAAAAGCCATAAAATATAAGTCCTTAGAGCCTTAGGGTTAAGGTATAGAATAGGTTGGCTTCACAGGCAGACCTCATCCCCAGAGCTTCGCCTCACAGAATCGAGCCGGGAATTCTCAAGCGCAGGCGGGCATCACCTAGAACAACAGCCCGAGTTTCAATTCAAGACTACGTATTCCATGGGTATCCCTCTTCGAGTTGTTGTAAACACCGGATGGGGAGGGCCCCTAGATTGAAGCAAGCCACTTTCGGTGAGCAAACAGGATATAGCAACTGGTCACACCCCTAAGACGTGCCAAAAGGATGGTTCGTGCAGCGTTAGATTTAGCGGAGAAGGCCAGGCTGATTGCAAGGGCATCAATGGACGGTTTCAGGGTTTAGGGTGTAAGGTTTAGGATGTTTAGGGTTATAGGATATTTAGGATTAGGGGACGTGTTTATAGGATTGTTACAGCATGGTTCAGGGGCAGGGGGGAACCGAAGGGAGTACCAAGGCGAATTGGAGATTGGCGGGATAAACATCTATACATGTGTTTTCATATTTCCCTTCTAGACCCCCCCTGCCTCAAGGATCCCATCGTCTCTGACGTTAGGGTTTACGGTTTTCGGGATGACAGTTTAGGGTTCAGGGGTTTTGGAGTTTAGCTCTGGCCATTGAGGGGCTACGGTTCAGAGTTTCAGGGTTTGTGCGTCAAGGCAGTGGGTAATCTAGACGCCTGCTTCGCAACTTCTCCCCCTCTCTCCGACAGCACCCGAAGCACTATAAAGTCCTAGACAGGCCTTCAAGCTCACTAGGGTTGATGATCCTGCATTGCCCATAATAAGGAGCATACCATTATTCCCATAGCTTAGGGTCCTTAAGGCAGTGCCGGATTTCTATCGTCAACAGTAGCAAGCAGTAGGGTTTACTTGGAGGGTTGGGGGACTTTGGAAGGCAGGGCCCCTTAAGGGGATCCTTAATGGGATCCATGAGGGTTCTATGAAGGGGAGGGTCAGGGGGATTTGTCAGTAGGTATCTTATAGACTTACGAGGTATCATAACCCCAACTAGGACCACTCTTCGGGCACTCAGAAGTCTGCTTAAAGCTTAGTCACCAAGTTTCCCGACCCTCCAACAAGGAGACCCCTGAAACTTAGGCTCTTAAGCCCTACTTGTTAAAGGAAGCTACAGGTGAGGAGTTTAGGGTATATAGGGCTTCTATAAGGTATATAGACCTTCTATAAGCCTCCTATAGCGGTAACTACCCACCTGAAAATGTCCTAGAACTTGACGGCCCCCTACAAAACCCGTAGGGCTAGGGACGAAAGCTGCTGTAGGCTCGTAAAGCTCCTTCTCTTCAATGTCTTAATATCCGGATCCCTAAACCATCTCTCTCTATATAAAACAAAAATAAGCAAATATATAAATAAATGAAATAAACAAACAGATAAATGATGAACTTAATAGATATATCAAATGAGTAAAAACAAACAACTAAAACCAATATATATATATATACATGTGTGTGTGTATCTATTTTTGTTTTGACCTTCTAGATCTCTCTAAGGGGTAGATCCTGTTTACATGACCCTTTAGGTAGGGGGTTTTGTGTACATCTCGTCCTTCAGGCCCGTTTAGGGCTTAGGGCTTAAGGGCTTAAGGGTTTAAGGGTTTAAGGGTGTAGGGCTTTAAGTGTGTTTAGGGGTTTAATTTTGGGGTTTTAGGGTTTAGGGGTTTAAGGCTTGTAGGGTTTAGGGGTTTAGGGGTTTAGGGTTTAAGGTTTAGGGATTTAGGGGTTTAAGGTGTCGGGGTATTCTTCTTAGTCCTCCGCGCTTTCTTGAAAGGTTTCTATAACCTTATGGGCCAAAAGACCCTTAAAAGTAAGGGACCCTATACCCCTATACTATGAATCCCTGTATGGTATATGAACCCTAAACCCTTTTAGGGTTCATTTCGCCTTTAGAAGGTTTAAGGACCCCATCAGGCGTTCAGGGTTCAGAAAGGGTCAGAGCCCCATTGAGTTCAATCAGCGTGATTGTTCCAATCTGTAAGGGTTAGGGCTTAGGGCTGAGAATTTGCGGTTTAGGGTTTAGGGCTTAGTCCTGTAGGGTTTGGGGCGTAGAGTTTAGGGCTTTGGGTGTAGGGTCTGGGCTTAGAACAGGTCAAGCTGAACAACGACAAGTGCTCAAAGGGCCGCAGCCTTTGGCAAGACCTTGTCGTCGAGGTCGGTGGGTCTAACTGGGTTCTTGTTAGGGGATTTAAATTAAATTAAGCTACCATAATAAGACATCCCCACTGAAATCTTAAAGCCAGGCTGAGCCTTGAATCCTAGACTCTCAAGCCAGCCCACGGCCCCTGAGCCCCAAATCCTAAATGCTATAGCCAGCCCACAGCCATGGGTCCTACACCCAAATCCCTAAAGCCCTGGGCATTAAAGCCCAGGGCATTAAATCCTACTTGGAGGCCCAGGGGACTTAGTAAGTCGGTTATAAGTAGGGTTATAGTTAGGGTAACTCCATTTAGGGTACTTATAACTCTACTTATAACCCACTTACTAAGTCCCCTGGGCCTCCAAGTAGGCCCCCTTGAGAAGCATGTCTCTATCAGTCTACAAGCGCCAAGCCCAGAATCTCG
>CAJNJA010014632.1:0-12114 GCA_905231915.1 Symbiodinium necroappetens | reverse complement strand
GTTTAGGGGTTGAGGGTTTAGGTTTGGGGTTTAGGGTTTAGTGGGTTTAGGGGTTTAGGGTTTAGGGGTTCAGGGGTTTGGGGTGTAGGGTTTAGGGGTTACTATCTCCTCTGTTCAGGGATATATAGGCGTGCCATATGGCTGCAGGGAGTTGCTTTGATGTTGTAAAGGGATTCTTGAGGGTGTCGAGGTCTGTCGGAAAGTTGTGGGACTTTGCTGGTTTGTCTGGTGATTTTTCCGCTTCTCTTCAACATGTGGCTTATAGAAGGATTCCAAGTTCTTGATTTCATGTCACAGGGCTTTGTTTGGGTTTATGAAGGTCTTGCGTTTTGGGGCTTTGGGGTTCAGACTTCTGCTGGGCCTCTAAGGTTAGAGTATCTAGGGTTAAAAAGGTTTAGGAGTCTAGACCTTGAGGGGCTTCGGCTCGTGTTTGTAGCTGTGAAGGAGTAACAATCAATACCACAAGGGTTTAGGGCTTTGGGTTTAGGGTTTAGGGCTTAGGGATTATCGTATAGTATCACGTATCTCACGCATCCCATTTGGTTACTCAATCTGCGCATGTAGGTTAATGTGAAACTGCAAAGTCAAGAGGAGTGGGACTGTGCGACACCTAGTAGATCGCCCCTGAGGTTCGTAAGTAGGGGTGCTTCTGAAGGGTTCGATTTCGAAAGTTTCAGGACTTCAAGCTTTAGGGTTTATGTCCTCAAGGCCCACTGGTCATGACTGCAGCCACCTAAAAGCCAAGTACCCACTTATTGAACACTCGGACGATGAGGGAAGCGTATGTAGAACCCATAAAAACTCTATAACCTGTAGGATCCTAGTTCAAACAACCCCCACAATATGCACTAAACCGAGAGCCTCTACAAAACCTCACAAAACAACAGAACTACAGAACCCTTGAAAAGCACAATCTACAGTTCCTAACAAGCCGAAACACCCACAGAGAAGTCCTCAACCGGCCCCCTAAACCCTAAACTCCCAAACCCTAAGCCCCTAAATCCCTAAACCCTAAACCCCTAAACCCCTATATAAACCCCTAAACCCTAAAGTTCCTAAACCCTAAAAACCCCTAAACCCCTAAACCCTAAACCGCCCAGAAACCCAGCCGCCTGCTGCTTCTTCGCCTCGCGGGCCACGCGGATTTCCTCTAGCTCGGCGGTCCGGCGGACGTGCAGCTTGTCGAAGCCTGGGTCTGTGTTTTAGGGTTTAGGGTTTATAGGGAATATAGGGTTTAGGGTTTAGGGTTAGGGTTGTTTCAAAGATTTAGGGTTTAGGGTATATAGGGTTTAGGGTTAGGGTATATAGGGTTTGGTTTTAGGGTTTTAGGGGCTTCGTTTGCAAAGATTATAGAGTTCTTTAGGGCTTCGAAAGCATGGGTCTTTCAGGGCTGTTTCTTCGCAGAGGTCCTGTCGGGCTTCTCGAAGCCTGTGGGTCTTTCAAGGGGTTCCTGCTTAGTCTTTCAAGGTTTGCCGAGGTCTTAGTTTTGCTACCTCACCCATCTTTCACAGGCCTGCCTTAGCCATAGGCTCCATAGTAGTTCCTCTTTGGGATTACCTTATAGGATCCTAAACACAAACCACAAAAAGGAACTACTATGGAGTCTATGGGTAGCGTGCTCTCGCATTGTGGAGGTCTCTTCGGGCTCTCTCGGGAAGGAAGTAGCCTGTTTCAGGTACTAAGCACAAAAAAGTACTGGAACAACATTCACGTACAAATGTAGTTCAAGACATGATCCGACTTCACAATTCACTTCCCAAGCTCGCAGCATCAGCAATGCTATCAACAAGAAAAGCTGTCGATAGTAATATTTTCGATCTAGGCAACGCATTTGAAGAGGTCAGAAATGACCTACAGGTATGCTGCATCGTTTCCATCATGTATACGGCACTCCTCCTTCAACAGAAGCATACAGGAATCCTTTGAGGAGTGTGTATATCTATCCCCCAAAGCCCTGCAATGTCCGACACCTCAACACCTAAATGAAAGATGCGGTGTAAAGCAAACCCGAAGCTCCAACACCTGCACTCCGACCCATCTGAGCCCCCTTCAGCCCTATGCAGCCGTAAAGTCGCACTCACTATGAAAAACTCTAAACTCGAAGCTCTAAACTTTGAGCAGCAGCCGAAGCTTCTAGCTGTAGAGTCCCCAAATAGATGCTCAGGACCTATGCTGAGATGATAGCCTCGAAACTTCTAGTCAAAGATGATCAACAACACACACACACACACCAAGTAGTAGACACAGAACCCAAGAAATCCAGGAAGCAACCTACCCATAGGCTCCTAAGTGGTTCCTTTTTGTGGTCTATATTTAGAATCCTATAAGGTATTCCCAAAAAGGAACTACTTAGGAGCCCATGGGTAGCCAAGCCCTAGAGCTCCTCACTGCCTAAACCCAAGGAACCCTTAAATCACTCAATGAAAAAATCCCGAAAAAGTCTGCAAACCCTATTTGCACCAAAACCTGCTGAAAAAGCCCCAGGAAACCTCAGCCGAGTCCGGAAACCTAAACCCTATACTGTATAACCCCTAAACCCCTAAATCCCAGAGCCCTGGAATCCCCAGATGAGCTTACCGAAACCCTAAACCCTAAATAAACCCCTAAACCCTGATCCTAAACCCCTAAACCCCTAAACCCTGAACCCCTAAACCCTGAACCCTAAACCCTCTAAAACCACAAAGCCGTAGACGCGCCCCGTATTGAGTCCCTGGCTGACTTCTTGCCGACTCCGCTCCTTGGAGCGAGCCTCGCGATCCTTCGTGCGTTTTCTCAAGACTGACGGGGTTCTTTGTAGGGAATGGACGGAAATGGGTTTAGGGATTTTTAGGGTTCAGGGTTTAGGGCTTTTAGGGTTCAGGGTTTAGGGTTTTTAGGGTTCAGGGTTTAGGGTTTAAGGACTGGTTCTTTGTACCAGGAACCTCCAAGTACCTTCAAACAGGGGTATATGGTCCCAAATTAAGGGTATTTAGGGTCTCTAGAGGGTAGATGGAAGGTCTGGGTAGGGAATGGACGGAATGGGTTTTTGGGACTACTATAGGGGACCTTAAGGAACTACCATAGGGATCAATTCCCCCATTCCTTACCAAGAACCAGGGAGAAGAGCTCTCGCGGCTTCGCTTGGCTGATTCCGGTAAGCCCTTGATGGGCTACTATACTTTGATGGTACCCTCTAAATTACTGCAAGTAACCCTTAATCGTCGCCCTTACTTACTCTTAATCATAGCCCTTCTAGTAGCCTTGGATAAAAGGCATGACAGCAGCACCGATAGTAGCTCTGTAATGGTAGTCCTTAATAGTAATTAGCCCGCATAGTCTTATTATTGTAACTCTTCCGGTAGCCCTTAGTAGCAGCCGCAATAGTGGTTTCGATGTTGGTTTTGGGAGATAGGGTCCGTTTATGTGTTTTTTTTTTTACGGTCTGTTAGGGCTGTTATTTTAGGCTGTCTGCCGGCTTTGGATTCTGAATTTTTGGAGTGCTGAGGAAATCGGGACTTGGTGTGTCGGGTGCGGTGCTTCGGGCTGTGAGGTTTGAGTGTTCAGGGTTTACTGTTTGGTGCCTTTGCTGGGGCTAACGCAACATAGGCGTCAGCATAAGGCTTTCATGGTGTCAAAGTAGGGGACCGAAAACGGTCCCCCACACAAGAGTTCCAGCATAGTTTCGGTTGCTTGAGCTTGGCTTTCCTGGGACAGTTCCTGTTACGCTCCCGGTGCGGTTCCTGTTTCTACTAGCCCCCGTTCCCGTTACGACCCCCAGACATGGTTTCCGTTACTCCCCAAACGGGTCCCTCTTACTCGCCGCACCCAAACGTCTGTTCTGCATCTGCAACTGCAGGTGCGCTGGCATGTATTGAAGCTCGAGCCCCTCGTCAAACCTGGCTTGTACTTTGTGCTGTCCCTCGGCGGCCTCGGCATAAGCATACTTAGGACGTGTCTTTAAGAATCCACGAATTGGAAACTCTTACGGGATTTTTTTGGCTCCGCCGATATAGAACTAGGATACAGTTTTTGTGGGCAGTTGTCGGTGTCAAATGACTATGGTACAGTGCAGGCATTCTGTTCACTCAGCCCAGCCGACTTTCAAACCAAACTCACCCAAAGTCCGATTGCACGAATACCTGAGTTTGAAACTTACAAGCCTATAACCCTTGATCCAGCACCTGGAGCCGCTGAACTTACAGCAATCAGCCACCAACCTGCACGAAGAGTCCACTTGTTTTGTTGCTGTCTAGGATTAGAACACACCGTTGCTTGTACAGTGGCCTGAAAGCCTGAGCCTGCGCATCTCAAGGCTTGCCTTCTGGCACCTCAATCTAAATCATCAATCCTATTCCATATACCTTATATACCTTATAGTCCTTAAACCTTAGTTGCTACATCTTGAAGCCTGAGGCGGCCACTTAAGCCCTGAAGCCTCAGGCCGACTCAAGCCTAAATCCTACAGCCGACCCGCACATAGTCAACACGCGAAAGCCCGAAATCGCAAACCCTACTTCCGAAGCACGGCTTAAACCATGCGTAAACAACAACACGCCTATAAATCCTAGAGCCCATATCTCTTAAACCACTGCTCTAAAAGCAAGAAGTGGGGCTTTCTGAGGCTTGGACTCTGAGCACCCGGACTTCCTGTACCAAGGGAGGCATCGCCATGGGGCTTGGAGGGAAGAAGGGGTCCCATAACCCTAAACCCTACCTGGACCCCAAAGAACCTACCTTTTTAGGGTTCCTTATCATGATTTCGTTATATAAGTCCTTAAAGAAGGTAGGTTATTTGGGGTCAAGGTAAACACTAAACCCTAAGCCCTAAACCCTAAACCGTACTAGAATCCTTGCCAGGGGACCTGAATTGTATAGAACCCTATAGGACGGACCTTAAAGGGGACCCCAGCAATAGAACCCAAAAGGGACCGTTAAAGGGCCTACACACAGAGGGGGTTATTCAAGCTAAGGTTTCAGGATCTAGGATGTGAGGGTTTTGGGCCTGGTGGTGGAATGCTTGCTGCTTCACTTTTCGAGGGCAAAGAAATCCAATCCAATATAATTCATAGTTCCCATTTAGGGTTTAGGGGGGGTTGAGGGTTTAGGGTGTAGGGTTTACAAGCTCAGGGTACGTAGAGTCATGCAGGGATCTTGTCAGCAGCAGTCTCTGTTTTCAGGCTGGAACTCCCGACAAACACCGGGAGACATGGTCATCTGCTATGACCACAGCACAGTCCCTTAAGGATCCCTCAGAAGCGTTGAAACAAGCGCTGCCGAAAACCATAGTTGCTATCGCAGGGTGCCCTACCGGGAAAGAGGGTCTGTTATTGAACACAACTCCACTGCAAAATCTCTGCTTTAGGAGCACGACCCAGAAAAGGTCAGCACGAACGTCCGACCCCTAAAACCCGTGAACCCACGGCTCTTGAAGACCTGTCAATCCCTACTTGGCCCGAAGACCGCCTTGTCGGCAAGCTCGGCCCGTCTTTCTCTTTCTAGGGTGTGCACCTCCTGACGGATCACTGGAGGTGAAAGCCTTACTCACTTACTCCCTAAACCCTAAACCATAAACCCTTAAACCCTAAACCCTTGCTGGGTTGGCCCTTCAAACCCTCGGAAACATGATCGAACTAAGATCCTCTTTCAGGGAGATGTAACATCTCCCAAAGGCCTACCGAGTTTAGGGTTCGCAGGGATTCCCTGGGCTACGGAGAACCTGGCTAACCTTAGAAGCCTCGAAGTAGGGCTCCTACTGTCGATGATACAAATCCTGCATTACCTTAAGGACCCCAAACTATGGGAATCGTGGTAATTATATTCCTTATCATGGGTCATGCAGGATTTAGCTCATCAACCGTAATTAGGGCTCATGGGGTTTGGAACCAGCAGAGCCCTGAGCTCCATCGAAACTTCGCTCCGGGCCTTGAACGCCTTGAGGGACTCCGGGGTTCCGACTTGCGCAGCTTAGGGTAATTGCGTTGTGTTTTGTTGTTTGGAGTGTAGGCTTGGTTTGGGGATGGGTCTACCCATAGGCTCCATAGTAGTTATACTTTTTGTGGCTTATATTTAGGATTCTATAAGGCAGTCCCAAAAAGGAACTACTATGGAGCCTATGGGTAAGATTTGCTTTAGGGTCCCTTTTTGGGAGCCTCGAAGCGAAGCATCTAACGACAGAAAGAGAAGCCTCCAATGTGGAAAGGATGTGGCAGACGGCAATCTGGCTTCGGGATGAGGAACGTAAGCTACTATACTACAGATGTATGGTAAACAGCTTGCCGGATCCTTTTGTTTGGTAACAGAGCAACGACAGCCTGGTTGGGGGTCTAACCCCGGCACAGGTGCCACAGGTGCCACCGGTGACACATCAGCAAGGACACTGACAGCGCCGGGGACCAGCCGGAACTTGCAAACTGCGACGTCTCTGGGGCCCCCTTCGGTTTGCTGCTGGCTCCTCTGAACCTTCGCCTCCTAAGCCCTAACCCTTAACCCCTTAAGCCTAAACCTACCCTGTGTAATTTTTTGGCGGAAGAAAAGAGCCCGTGCGAGCAATGAACAATCCCCGAGTCCTGGCTTGAACGCCCTTCTGGGGCTCAGGGTTTAGGCGTTAGCGTTTAGGGTTTAGGGCTTAAGGTTTAGGGTTTAAGATGTTGGAAACCCAGCTTCCGGCCATGAAAGCTCTTGGCCTTTTGGACGAAGTCAAGGTTTCAGGTGTTTAGCATACGCCACTACGCACCCACCCCTAAAATCGCAAAGCCCTGCACACCGTGCTTATAAACCCTTTAAGCACATTGAAGAACATTTTATCTCTAAGAGTATGAATCGGAAACCCTTAAACAAAGCGTTCACCCTCACAGAAACCTTACAAGTTCTCCCTTACAGCCCTCATGAGGCCTGCTAAGACCCATCGATTTGTATTGAACCCCCCCTAAACCCTAAACCCTAAACCCTAAACCCTAAAAACCCAAAACCCTAAAACCCTTCAAACCTTTGAAACCTTTTTTGAGCCCAGCTCCTCCCTCGTGTATGTCGCGATGTTCATGTCCCAGCTGCGCAACCGCTGCCGCGGAGACACGAGCCTCAGAGAGAGGGCTTCAACCCTTTTTCTGGGTTTCAGGGGTCTACCCATAGGCTCCTGTAGTAGTTCCTTTTTGGGATATCCTAAATATCTTGGGGGTGTAGAGTGCTCCCATAGGCTCCATAGTAGTTCTCCTTTTTGATTTTTGGGATTGCCTTATAGGATCCTAAATTATAAACCACAAAATGGAACTACTATGGAGCCTATTTATGGGTCTTCCTACCACCTCCCTAAACCCTAAACCCCTAAACCCCTAAACCCCTAAACCCACCTGAGCAACGACCGCACTAAGCCCGACGAACCTGGCCTCCAGGGCTTGGTATACAGTAGGTGTTGTGGCGTCTTAGGCCCCTGGATCACAGCCCGAACACTCTGAACAACGGCTCTACTAAACCCTAAGCCCTAAACCCCCTGTTTGAAAACATAGACCACAACCACAACGACTCTACTAAACCAAAACGAGCCCGGCGAACTTAATTGGCCCAAGCCGCGAAGTCCGAACGAACTCAGCATCTCAGCATGCTACAGCCCAATCGGGTTCGGGCAAGACCGGCTCTGCACACTGACAACAGCAACCAAAAGTCCCCAAACAGTAATTATAACTGACAGTAGAACACCCTTGAAACTAGCTGCTTACCCTCAAGTATGCAGGGATCCTCAACAGAGTTTCAATCTTCCGAGAGTATGGGGGGGGGTGTCTCGGGACCCTAGAGTCCACAAGCAACTGAAGTACTCCGGGTCCGATTGTCCAACAAAGTCATGCTCATGCCATAGACGGATCGAAGAACCTGCTGAAATGGCCTTTTTCTGGGCTGGAGGATGGGTCTGTGGTATATACCCATAGGCTCCATAGTAGTCCAATTTTGTGGTTTTTACTTAGGATACTATAAGGTAACCCCAAAAAGGATCTACCATGGAGCCTATGGGTAGTGTATCCATTTAGGGGACTCTGAGGAGATGCGGACAGACAATTCAGACCGCGGGTGTAGGGTTTAGGGCTTATAAGTTTAGGGTATGATAAAATGCCGAGCTACGCTTCTGGGTTGCCGGTTGAACCATAGAAATTTAGCTGTAGAGTATCCTGCGCTCTACTTCTCTCAGCTTGGAATCGGGGGACTTGTGAATTCGAGGCCCCTTTAAAGACAAAGCATGGTGCGAACATCAGCACACAATACAGAGGGCTGTATAGCATGTGCTTCTATTCGGCCTTACAGGTGAACTGGAGCTTTGAAATGCGCCCTTAGCCGTACAGGGTACTAGCACCAAGCTATGGTCTCTGCTTTCTACATCCTCCCTAGCCTAAACCCAACATCCAGCCGTGGTGTAACTCCTTCCAACGCCAAACAAAAGCCCTGGGGACTCGTGGAAGGTCACTGCGCGCCCCGACGCGGCGAAGGAAGAAGACGGAGACAGACCGGGGCTGTAGGGCACCTGCCCACAACGTGGTTCAAAGCGGGCTATAAGGGTTCTACCCTAAACCCTAAACCCAAAACCCTAAACCAGGGTTCAAAGCAGGCTTTAAGGGTTCTCTTCCTTGGTTCTTGAAGGCTTCTAAGCTCTATGGGGTTTATAGGGTCAGACTGCAACATTGCTCAACTAAGGAACAGTTAGGCTTAAAGTTTTAGGGAATGCCTCGTTCGTGGCAAGAAGCTCTTTGCACTGAGGAATGGTCCATGAATCGACATAAGAAACCCTCAACCCTCAACCCTGAACCCTAAGCCCTAAATCCTCTGTCATTTTCAGAACGATTCCCTGGTTCAAGGAGCTTCGGGGTGGTATTGGGGTTCCTGTAAAGGGCTCCGCAAGGTTTCCTACTTTAGGGGTTTAGGGCGTTTAGGGTTTGGGGTCTTAGGGGTTTAGGGGTTTGGGGGCTTAGGGGTTTAGGGTTTAGGGATAATCATAGAATGCTATGTGCAACAGCAGAAACTGTGCCCAAACCCGAGAACTATGAAGTCCTGAACTACTGCACCCTACCCTAAGACTTTAGACCCGTAAAGCCACGAACCCTACAACCGAAAACTCAAAACCCCAAAGCCCTAAACTTCCTGAGCTGCCATCCTTGAAAAGCCATCGGGCCCTGCAAGCACAAATGTTGAAACCATTCAAGTAGAGCAATAAGAAAAAACTACCAACAAGTCTTTAACATCCCTTCCTTGCAACACATAGACTGCAAAGATAACGTCAAGCAGACAACACCTCAGCAGCAGATCGCCGCCCTTAACGTAACCTGCTTTTAGGCGCCATCCATGAAGACATAGCCACCGAAAACACACGCACACAAACACACACACACACACACATTTTAGTTATGAGATCTCTTTAGAACCTAGGGTTTAGGGTTTTAGGGTCTAGGGTTTAGGGTTTTAGGGTTTAGGGTCTTGTTTTGGCGCTCTCCCCGTGCAGCTTTGGGCGCCTGGAGCTGCGACCGAGGGCTCTGCGACCGACCCGATGGGCTCGGGGACACGGAGACGAGCCTGGGTTCTGGAGTCATGATATGGGAGCTTCCGAAAATAAGGGGGTGGGGTCCTTACAATAAGGATCCTACTATTTAGGATACTACGGTTGATGATATAAATCCTGAATTACCCAGTTTAGGGTCCTCAAGGTAATGCATTCTATCAGAGTTTTCCGAGGGGTAATAGGGTTTAGGGCTTAGGGGTTTATAAGGGTTTATAAGGGTTTTAAAGGGTTTATAGGGGTTTATAAGGTAAGACAATTAGGGGATATGCTCGTACTACCTTAACCTACCAAAACCCACTTTTTTGTAGGTTCTGATTATAAACCCCAATATGGGATTTATAGAGCCATTCTATGAGAGTTTCCGAAAATCAGGGGGTACCTTATGTTGGGGTCCTTATAATAAGGAGCCTGCTGTTTAGGGTACTATGTTAGGGTCCCCTAGTTTCGGAAACCCCCATATGACCCATATGTTCGTACTAGGCTTCTTTGGGTATGTAACGGTATGTATACCATGTAACTCTACAAGGACAATACACATATACATAGATGAAAAATACTTGTTTCATGGGTTCAGGTGGTTTCGAGTTCAGGGCTATGGGAATCTCAGGCCTGTATTACCCTTTACAAGTCAAGCCCTAAACCCCCAAAACCCAACAGCCCTAAACCCTAAAACACTCAAACCCTAAACCACTAAAACCCTAAGCCCTAAAACCCTAAAAACCTAAACCCCTAAAACCCAAAACCCCTAAAACCCTAACCCCCAAAACCCAACAGCCCTAAAACCCTAAACCCCTAAAACCCAACAGCCCCTAAAGGCATGAAACCCAATCCCGAAACGCCAAATCCCAACGTCCTAGACCTGTGGCTTCCTAAACCCAACTGTGAGTTTAGGGTTTTAGGGTTTAGGGTTTTAGGGTTTAGGGTTTTAGGGTTTAGGGTTTTAGGGCTTTAGGGTTTAGGGTTTTAGGGCTTAGGGTTTAGGGCTTTCGGGGCCTGTAATCCACAAGAGTAAATGAGTAAATAAAGCCAAGTTCCTAAACCATCCTTGAACCGACTAATTACCCCTTAACGCTTATAACGGACTCCGATACTATTCTTTGCTGGCAGCTTCACGCTGAAGAAACCCTAGGCAGAATGCGTGCAGCAGGCTTACTTGCTAAGTCCTTTAACTCTCCATCATGATGGGCCCTTAATTTCAGGCACATTTGTTTCGAGGAGATCCCTACAAGAGAAACCGTATCGCCAAGAACAGGAAGGTGACAATGAACCCACGGTCCCTATAGTCCAAAAACCCGGTACTTTCTCAGTCGCCGCGCCCAAACATCCTCAACTCTCAGCTCTCATCCCACCCTAAACCCCAAACCCACACCCCTCATTCAACCCTAAACCCGAAACCCTGAACCCCAAACCCTAAACCCTAAATCCTAAACCCCTAAACCCGAAACCCTGAAACCCGAAACCCTAAAACCCGAAACCCTGAACCCTAAACCCAAAACCCTAAAACCCTCGAACTTAGGGGATCGCTGCTTCCCTGCCGAGGGGCGAGTTCCGGGGCGACCGGGCCGGCTGATCAGCCACCTTGGGCGACTTCCTGGGGCGAAGGGCTGGCTGGCTCTCTCTTTTTGGGGTTTAGGGTTTAGGGTTAGGGTTTAGGGTTTTAGGGTGTAGGGGTTTTAGGGTTTAGGGTTTAGGGCTTATAGGGCTTATAGGGTTTAGGGTTTGAAGGTTTCACTATCATGTGCTGGTAAGCTCGTTTCTTTCGGGGATATTCGCCTGAATGTTGTTTTTGTTGGCAGCTCTTCTTCAACCTGTAGAGCGCCTGGCTGACGTTGCTTTGGGCGTGTCGTGTGCAGGTCTCCAAGCTTGTGCTCGGAGTGTGACGTGTAGGGTTGTTCGGGCTCGTGGTTTGCATAGGCTCCAGGGTAGTCCTTTTTGTGGTTTATATTTAGGATCTTATAAGGCAATCCCAACAAGGAACTACCTATGGGTAAGGGCTCTTAGGGCTTCTTGGGTTCAATTCCTTCCTGCCCACCTACACCACCCGAGCGCAGGTGGCAGGGCTCTTCCTCTGTCATCTTCAGGGCGTCCTTAAAGGCTGTGTTGCATGTTTCAGAATCCCTACGGGTTGAATATAAGGCTTTGCGTTTGGGGTGATCCTTTGGGGTGATCCTTTAAGGGTTCTATAGAGTTTGGGCTTATCGGGTTGAGAGCTCAAAAGCCCAACATGCCCAAATCCTTCGGCCACATACCCAATGCCACCAACCGACCCAATACCCAACACACCGAACCCCGCACTGAATCACCAAGCCTGAACTCTACCCGCTACCCTGACCCGAGGATCGAACATGCCACCCAACCCCCGAAAGAATCCAAAACCCTAACCCAACTAATTAATTACCCTCTAAAATACCCGAAATACTCCTATTAAGGACCATAAGGGTTCCCTTAAAGGGGCCCTTCTTGGGCTTAAACCAAACCAAAATTCCTAGAGAACCTTTGCAACATCCGAACCAAAACCATCCTAAGTCCCTATCATAAAACCTAAAAGGCCCCTTACACTGCTTGACACACCTCGATGAACTCCCTAAACCCTAAACCCT